>JAWWEQ010048959.1:0-14615 GCA_035583055.1 Torymus tubicola
GCGTGTTTGTGTATATATAACTAAAAATCATTTAAAAACCTTTATTAAAAATAATATAATATCAAAATTTTCAATATCAGCGCGCGCAGCGCGCGTGTCGAATTCTAGTATTGCATATAGAGAAGAGCGGAGCATAAAATGTGTCTACAGAATGGAATCACCTTCTGAGACGAAGGTGGGTAGTGGTATGGGTATAGGTTGGCGCAGAGCTTGCAAATGGGGCATGACTCGCCATGTGACTGATCACGGTTTTTCCTCATTGTACCTACTTTTCCCGAGGAGACTCCTAGCTACGACCTTTGCTTCCAGGGTAGTTGGCGATTCGGATGATACGGAAGTATTCAGCTTCTAGTCATATGTGGTTCAGTGCTGAGCGTGCGACGTGCACTGTTAGAAAACTTCCATATATGTAGATATACTGTGTTTACATTTTGAGTTTCCAAATGTACACATTGTATATCTATTTATATGGAAGTTTTCTTACAGTGTGTCGCCCTTATCTTGATAAGATGGTTGCAACTCCGGACTATCGCTGCCTAGCGTCTCGTCTCATACTCACCTTCCTGCGTCCTCTCCTTCATCGGCTTCAAATTCCTGCAGTCATTTCCATCGAAGTCTCTCTCCCTATATCTTTGTTTGTTATTACCTGTAACTCCCGTACTTGTTACTCGGTTTGTTCTACTTTCTTTTCGCTCGCGCGCATAAATTCTCGGTTATCGACATCGCGGACCGACGAAAGCGCGCATTGGCTCCGCTCTCCTGAATATATGGCCGTAAAAATTACTGTGAAATTCCTGGTAATCGAAGATCACCCGTCTTTTCTGGAAATTATTACGCATATTTCCTATAATTATTGCTGTAGCGTTAGAAAAATTTAGTATCGGTACGTTAATTTTTACCGGAGCAGTCGATAAATTCTGCCTCTAGTAAATTTTGCAGCGAAAGTAATATCAAAATTATAGGGACTCGTAGGATTTTTTACCGAGCTGTCACGGTAATTTTTACTGCTTTTTAGTACAAATTTGACCCTGATATAAAAGGAATATCGGGAGCGCACATCGGTGGCGCTGCTAGCGCTATCGGCGACTGTTATGTTTTCAATGTAAATATAACCTATAAATGCAAATCATTAACTTTAAGATAAATCCATTGTTTTATCTTTTTTCGTCAAATAAAAGGTAAAAAATGTTTTAAAACACTCAAATTTTGAATAAGATTCAGAAGCCATGGAATAAAGCAAAAATATAAAAGTAAATAGGTTAGTAAGAATGTTTTTGAAACCTCAAATTTTTACCGTGACATCACAGGAAATTTTCCTGTGTACACCGTACAAAGTTCCGCAACGTTCTGTGTTCCTCAGTTACCATACACACCGCTAAGTTTTCCCGTGAATTTCGCGTTAGTTTTTACGGAAAAATTCTATCCGTGTATGATTATTTATATTTATTTAGAGCTGCTATTTTTATTTTGATATTTAATTGTTTACTGTATTTTTAGATCGATAAGCAAAGTTTTGAACGTTATAGCGTTATTTTAACTTCAAAAATTCAAGTTACTGTGATTAAAATGCACCTGGTTTTGGAACAAATATGTAATACATATTCAATATTTGGATTAAATGAAAATAAAGTACAGCGTTTAATAACAAATAGCGCTGATCCACAGTGCCAATTATTTACAAATTTGTCCTTTGATTCGAAAGGTAAGATGAAAAATGAATTATTATTGAGTTTGATATTTAAATTTTGGTTAGATTTTTACAGTTCATTATTTACATATGTAGTTGAAGATGTACAAGATACTGATTTGGCTTAGTGCGAAAACTTTAGAGAAGCAAACGGAGTGAATTCCCTTTATTAACATATTATGAAAAATTTATCAAGTACATTACTTGATATAATAGCAATTGATTTCATAAAATGTTTAAGTACATTCATGAATCTACACTAAACAAATAATGCAAATTACTGTGGAATAAGCATCACAATTCCGATCTAATAAGTTCTGCTCTATCTGATTTTGTGATAAAGTATAAAGATTGTCTAACATTCGTTTTATACATCGAATTTTCACAGTTTATCACAGATAATATAAATAATTGCAATCAAATTTTTGAAAAGAATTATTAATATTAATAATTCTTTTATTATACGAAATATTAATAATCTGTGAGGTACGCTATCTCGAAGAATTCGTCAAATGTACAGGAATATTCGCAGACGCCATCCGTCATCTTGAAATGAAAAAATCACAATATTTTTCACATCTCTTGCCAACATTATTGACGATGAAAAACCATATAAAAAATTTATGTAACGATACAATAATATATATGAGCACCGCTGCTATAGAACTCTTATTAAAATAGTACAGAAGAGCATGTTAAAATCGATTATTCGAAAAAAGTATTCGACAAATAAATTTTCGAATATTTTTCAAAACAACTCTAAAGAGCTAGTTGATATACGAAATGACTTTATAACACAAAATTTTCTCATTATATTCAATATTCACGGAAATAAAATTTTTATTCGAATAAAATTTTGCGAACGAATAATGCTCATCTCTGCTTATAACTATTGTAAAATTTGTCTTGTAAAATAGCTCAGCCAAGGTCCATTAGCTAACGCAGCTAGGACCTAAAAAAGCTTTAACTTTGACAAGTTAACAAACCATCTCTATTTTGTGATGTTCTGGACGTGACATCAGTGTTTTCGAGTTCGAATCGAGTTCGTCGAGTCGAGTATTAATTGAGACCGAATAGTTGGAATTTATGAATAGTTCGCTATTCTTATTACAAAGTATAGATTTTTAATAATTAACGCTTTTAGTTTTGGCTTGGTGTTGCAGTAGAAATGTTAATCCACCATTTGCTATCAGTTCGCCAAATCGCCAAGGTTTGGTCAACCGTTTAACCAATGGTTGATAAAACCGCTTATTTCGTTACGGAATTATCCTTGCGTGGTTGGTCAACGAATGCTTAATATTTAAAAATCACGAAAAAGTCAATTTACATAATTTCTTGATTAAATAAAATTATTAAAAGCTGTATTATTCATGAAATGTTAAAAATTAAGATTAAGTTAAGAACCAGCAGAGACATCCACCGCGTCTAAGGCACGGGTTACCATCACAAGCCTTACTGATGAATCCAGATGGTAACCCGAGGACGAAACGCACTCTACCTTACCGACCACACATCCAACTCTCATCAAACCCTTCACTTCCTTTGTTCGCCCCCCGGGTTGCAGTCCGTAGCTCCCCGGGGAGACCGCGACAGTGGTGACCCTGACCTGCTCTGAATCTCCGCAACCTTCTGATAATCCTGGAGTCTCAAAATCCACACTCCGCCACATACACAGCCGACGCGTTGTTCCTGGCTCCACGCAATCTCTCTGTCTCGGCGGCCAGCTTGGCCCCGGCACCTCATGGCATGTAGCACCACGCACTCTGTCCCCCAGGTCGCAGTTCGCTACACTCCCTGGCAGCTGGACGACTCGTCACAAGCCACCCTACCTCCAGGTCCAAACTCCCTAGGTTCGACGCTTCACCTAGTAGGGGTTCTAGGGCCATTTAGGAGGTCAGGGCATTCCACACATACATCTTCGCCACAGCAGCCAACACGGCCCTGGCACACTCTCTCCCCCGGGTCGAGTCCACAGCATTCCCCGGCAGCAGGAGACACACACGCACATACTCTCTCCCGGGTCGCAACAGCTTCTCGCTCCCCGTCGGCATTTTTCACACTCAACTCAGTCGGTACTTTCGTTCCACACATGGAAAAAGTTTGGTATGTAAACGAACGATGCTTGAGAGGCACCGCCTGTTAGTATTCCAACTCACCACGCGACAGGGTGAGCGCCCATGTTTCGCACTATGCCGTGGCTCCATATAGAACGGTGCTGCATCGGCACTGAAAAAAACGGTGCCGACTTTTTCGCACTTATCTTACCGACCACACATCCAACTCTCATCAAAACCTTCCACTTCCTTTGTTCGCCCCCCTCCGGGTTGCAGCTCGTAGCTCCTCGGGGAAACCGCCACACATAATTTTGAATGTTTTCAAAATTTGAAAATTCGTCTGCTGCTTCCCCCTCCATTCCCTTTTGTTGGAGGGTCTAGAAATATTTCCGGAAAGAAGATCTCCGCGCAGGTCAAAGGACCATTCGCCATTTAGTTTATGCGTGACCGACGCCGAAGTTCAATCTACCTTAAACTGACATCGTTGAGTTCAACAGTTCGCCATAATGAATCGCAGAGAGAAAGAAAAATATGTGGGAAACTTCGATTTTCTTAATTGTGAGCTGATATCCAAGTACGAGAAAGTTGCAAAAATCGGCCAGGGAACGTTTGGGTAAGTGTCCGAATTTGTATATAATGTTGTTTTTTGGAAAAATTACTATACAGTAGTTGTCAAAAGAGCGGTCCGTGGCTCTCAGATGGTTAAGAAGCCGGTTTGTTTACACCACAGTAAACGCCACACTTCGCTTCTCAAGACAAGGCTGCACGTGAATGACAATATTTAACGGTTTTTTTAAAATGTTTTGCAATTTTTAGTAAATTATTTTTCTTCTTATTTGTACGTGTGGGATTACGCGCGAATATGAAAGAACAATACGAGCAAAGCGTCCGATTGCAATATGACGCCGGGTAGCAAGAAGTCGAGTGGTAGTGGTCCTGACTGATCGGTTCAAGCACGAGTTCCGTCACTTTTTATTAAATTATTTACTAGATCTTACTCGTAACATTATCTCCACAAAATCATATGGAAAATGTATTAAATATTTTTTTTCTTTCAGCGAGGTTTTCAAAGCGAGGCATGTGCAACACAAAAATACGTTCGTAGCGATGAAGAGGATAATCACAGATACCGAAACTGAAGGGGTTTGTTGATGCTGAATTTTATTATACTACAAAACCATTTATATGTTTTGATATAGAATGCTTATTCAGAATCAATACTTTAGGTTTTTTATTCTATTTAATTATATGTGTATGATCTAACGATATCTAATTATTTTTATAGTTTCCGATCACGTCCCTTCGTGAAATACGTATATTGCAAGTGCTGAAAAATCCCAACATCGTTCAACTGTTAGAAGTTTGTCGATCTAAACGTAAGTACATTCAATTTTAAATTTTGCAATTGCAAATATATCAAGAATCAAAATCTCTAATCGTATCCTTTAATCATTTTAGCGACAGTACAAAACAAATTCCGATCGACGTTTTACTTGATCTTCGAATTTTGTGAGCATGATTTAGCAGGTCTTCTATCAAACATGAAGGTAAAATTCAACTTAGCTGAGATAAAGAACGTCGTACAACAACTCCTTAACGGTTTATTTTACATTCACACGAACAAGGTAAGAAGCATATAGCTCGATTAATTTGTGCGGATTTTTCGTTGTAACGTTGCAATTATATTGATTACATATTTTCGTATAGTTGCTGCATCGAGATTTGAAAACAGCCAACATTTTAATGACAAAAACAGGCGTACTGAAACTTGCTGATTTTGGTCTGGCTCGAGCGTTTAGCATCAAGACGAATGTTTTCACTAATCGAGTTGTCACACTATGGTACAGGCCACCAGAACTCCTGCTGGGCGACCGTAACTACGGTCCGTCCATCGACATGTGGGGCGCTGGATGCATTATGGCTGAAATGTGGACTAGGTAGGTTTCAAAATATATATGGATCATTTCACGTTAAGTGACAAGTCAAAATTTTGAAATTGAAAAACTTTAAATTGATTTTACTCAGAAAAGAGTAAGAGATTTGATAAAATATTATCCTATTATTATTTATGAACTTTAAAATTAGCACCATGCTGACAATGGAATTTTCTGCCTGTAAAAACAGTGAAAAAGCACTATTTTCATTTTGATGTGCGGAAAAATTACTTTCTCCTATTGTTCATACGTAAAAAAATGCACATCTCTTAAAAAATTTATTAATGCAAAAACTGTTCCAAAAGTCTTTTATTTAAAGCTGTAATAAATGTAAGATTAACATCAACATGCTACCAAATATAGACGTCAAATTATGAATACTCAAATAGAAATTTATCATATAAAAATATTAATAAATTAATTACTTATATTTACAGATCTCCGATTATGCAAGGTGCGACAGAACAAATGCAACTTAAACTGATTGTACAACTTTGTGGTTCGATAAACCCGGAAGTGTGGCCAGGAGTAGAACTTCTCAGTTTGTACAGTAAAATGGAACTCTCGAAGAATCAGAAGAGGAAAGTAAGTATCTAACTTCGAATTCAAATTTCCATCAATAAATTCAACTAAAAAATTCTAATATTATCTTTTGTTTCTTCATTAATTTGTAGGTGATCGATCGATTACAACCATATATCCGTGACCAGTTAGCTTGTGATCTTGTAGACAAACTTTTAACTCTCGACCCGAAACAGCGTATTGATGCAGATGCCGCCCTGAATCACGAATTTTTTTGGACAGATCCCATGCCAGCGGATCTTAGTAAGATGCTCTCGCAGCATAACGAGAGCATGTTCGATTTACATAACTCACAGCGACGAATGCGCCAATACCAAGGTCACGTGCTAGCAGGCAGTCAGAAACCTGGACCGAGCAAAAACGAAGACGAATACGCCGAACACGTCTATTAATCGAATTATTGTAAATAAATTGTATACGTTTTGCTGTACGAATCAAACCAAAGGAATGGTATCTACCGGGTGTAAGATACCCTGTTAATTTTCGAATCTTAATTTGTAATGAATGAGGTGAAACTTTGTTAGTAATATATTTAGATACTTTTGCTTTTGATACGAATATATTTAATGACTGCATTTTTAGCCCCACAATTGTAAAACTATTGTTTCAAGTAATTATTTATAAAGTTTAAATTAATGAAAAGTTAATTAATTTGATAATTTCCTTGGTAGAAACCTTAACGATGTGTTGGCTAGTTATTAGTCAATTTTGGAGTTAAAAACAACTCACTATCATTATTTTATTGTTAAAGATAAATATTTAATTTTTGTTCATAAAATCACAATCCTTTTTTAATATCTTAATATGTGATTATAATTTTTGTTACTTTCAATAATGTTTGAAAATTTATTTAGGTCGAAAATGCTTCCTTTTAATTAATGTGTTAACCAACGAAAATGGTTAATTTTCTACCAGGGTTATAACGATTTTTTATCTGAAACTTTATCTGCGAGTTTATACTGATTTTTCTAAAGCGTGTGACAGAGTAAATCGTAAGTTACTATTAGTTAAGGCGGTCTTACACCTATAGGCCACTGAGGCCAAAATTACCTGAAAAAATGAAATAAAATATTATTACCAATAAAAAAAAGTTATGTACTATTAGTATAACTATTTTTAGACAATTTGACAAAAATAGAGGTCCTTTGATTCGTTTATTCCTGAGATATAGTCCTTTCTAGAAAAAAAGTTTGGCGTAACTATTTTTAGACTACTTGCTGGATTTTCATGGGGTAAAGTGCAAATTATTTGTAATACACCCACCTATGGCATGAAGCTCTGGATTTTTAAAATTTTTTGATTAAGTTTGTTTGTTATACAAAAACCCATTATTTTTTTGTTAATATTGCTAATTTACATGATTTTTTCTATAAAAAAAAATACTTAATCAAAAAATTTTAAAATCCAGAGCTTCGTGCCATAGGTGGATAGATTACAAGTAAATTGCATTTTACACCATGAAAATCCATCAAGTAGTCTAAAAAAAAAGTAACGTCAAAGTTCAAAATTTCATATCTTGAGAAATGAGCCTTGAAAGCAAAATCTCTCATATCTTCATTATCAATCACTTCTTGACTATAAAACTCTTTCCACTTCCTGAAACATATAAATACTTATTCTTAGTTAATATTGTAAATGATTTTCTATTAACTTTATCAGAAAAGCTGTGGCTTACCATTGTTCTGTATCAGCACGTATAGACTCTAGCTGTCAAACAGTACAGGCAGTATTAACAAGTTAAACATCTTAAATACATCAATGTATCTTGGAAAAGACTGGTTCAACGACAGAAAATCACAAGAAACATACACATAAAAGGAAAATAGTAGTTCAAAATTTACTCTAATACTATGAAAGCAAATCATATAAAAAAGAATAAAAAATCTTTAATATATTGAATATCCGAAGAAAATTTTAATTACTACAAGAGGAATTTAATGCTGATTATAAAAAATGCTTGATTGTGAAAAGAAAGTCATAAATATTTAGTTAGTAAAGAAAAAAGTTATAAATATGCAACTTACTACATAAGAGTTATCGCAACTAGAGGTACATACAGCTTGTATACAATTATGATTCGCATTACCTGCCATGTAAAAATGACTAATTTCAATAATTTTTTTCTCAAAAAATAAGTCGACATTTTTGTTTATATCTTCGATAATTTTTCAAATATGTCACTCAATCTTTTTTTACAAGTTTAGAATAATATATTGAATCGAAAATTCGATTAAAAAAAATATTTATTTTTTCCAAATTTATAGGTGTAAGACCGCCTTAAGCGACCTTACACAAGCAGTGAGGCTTAGGGATCATATTTTTCCAGACACTGTTATCACCTCTAGAGTTCTGCAGGGCTCTCATTTTGGTCCTTTATTTTTTTGCGTTATGTGAATGATCTCGTTAATGATGAAGTTTACTAATATTCTTTGATATGCTGACGATGTTAAATTAGGCAACTTACTTATAATCAGCGAGCAAACAGAATTTTATATGAGTTAGTTCTTCAAATTTTGACTTTTTCTCCACCTTAAATAGAATTAAACGTTCCTTTAACTTATTCCCGCACAGAATATCGAGAATCTCAAACATTTTTACTTTCAAACGTTCCCTCAAATCTTTTATTACTAATTATTGACAATTTAGATATATTGTATCACTTAAGGGCTCTTAGCCCGTAAATAATAAATAAATAAGTAACTTTAAAACATGGAGAAAGCTATCTATGTATGGCATTATTTATCTTTTTCGAAATTAATATTATAGAACAATATTAATAAACCTGTTTTTGTACAAAGATTCTAATAACAATTCTTTATCACATATTTAAATTTTACAAAAAACATTTATTTCAATTTTGTGAAAAATCCGCTTTCATATTTCAATTTATACTTTGCACACAGTGAAAAAGGAGCTTTTGAAATAAGAATTGAAATGATGAATAACGCAATAGATTCCAATATTAAAGAATTAAAATATTAAAAGACAAATTAGAGTCTTTCAGCAAGGTTATAAAAAATGAAAATATTATAATAATTGATCCTACACTGATTTGTCAACGAATAACTATTGCTATTGAGAAGAGAGATATGAACAGTGTTTTTATCAATAACTTACAATGAAATATAACTAGGGACATAATTATTTTACTGTAGATTTAAAAAAAAAGAAACAGACTATTGACTTCAATTGTGAAAAAAATCGAGAAAAACGGATCCTGTCCGGTTAATATCGATAGTAGATCATAAAATATCAGCCTATACCAACATACGGACAAAACATACCAACATACAGACATTTTACAAAAATTGTGTCTCCTTGCTGGAAATCGTCCATTTTACTTTCATTTTTAAAACAAATTTTTGAACAATTTTAGTCAATTTGCGAAACTGCTCTGAAAAATTTTCGAAAAACCATTTCACAAGTATGAGAAAAATGATTGATATCTAGGAGAGATTTCGACTCTTAATTCAATAAAGAGCATTTCTATCATATTTTTTCAAAAAAATTTCTTTTATCTTAAAATTTCTTCTAAGAGGAAGCAATATGTATGAAGGTTTGCCTAGATCAAATATACAATAAAAACTAATTTTGGTTCTCTTGTATCCTTATAATTGATTAAAAATATGAGAATTTACATGAATGTAATCATTGAAGATAACAATTGTTTATGAAAATTTATTACATTTTCAACTATATTACACATAAACTTAAAATAGTCATTAAACCTATATAATACACAATACGATTGAAGACTCTGTTTTAGTTTAAATCTATGTTGCGAAACGCTCAAGAATAAAACAGAAAGAAAATAAGCGCAGCAGCGTAAGGGGAACGTAAAAAGTCGAACAATCGATGGTACTTCGGCATATCCTCTTTTCTTTTTATTTTCCAACACCAACGGCAGACCAATTTCTTTTTCATATCTCATTCTGAGAAAACGTAAGTAATCCTGCTGTCTGCTCGCAATTACAATTCCGTTCACCCACGTACTCATCAGCGTTAACATGAAAATTCCTATAAGTGCGGAAGGATAGGAAAAAAATTTTACTACTACTACGCTCAGTGGCGGCCTTGAAGTGTGCCATTGTAAGCCATACCGTGAAGGGATTTATATGCCCAGTAGAACATTTGCAATGATGCAGTTGTTGTCGTGATCTTCCAAAGAGTTGGTTGTGAATTTGCGCTGAGATCGTGTATCAGGGTTCTGTATCGTGGCCAGTTATTGTAAAAGATGAAAAATCATTTCGAAGCGACGCTCAAAACAATCCTCGGAATTGCTATTTTCTGCTGGGTACTCCCTCTCTTTAATTGTAAGTCACGTTTATTATAACAAACTAGAGTAATATAAAATACTGAACAGATGTAATGAATGTGTGTGTGTCTCACGATTGAACGAGTTAAATAGTCGAATCATTTTCAATTACCTTATAGAATATTTTTACAATACTACACATAAAAACGTTAATTTTTCAAACATAGCATAACAATACCATTAAATGTATATATGTACATATTAATAATGTGCTTGAAAAGAATTTAATATCCGTCGTGAAATTTGATTGATTTGAATAATATATTATTTTATACGTATATACATGCAGGATTCATACAAAACTTTATTATAATAAATATATTAAATTAAATGTATGGTCACTTCAAATATAAAATTTTGTACGTTTTTTGTGCGAGTGTCATGTTGTGATGACGATTATATCTTCACGATGTTAATAATGAAAGATATATATAAAATAAATTGTAACAATAATTGTAATAAAATTGGAATACTTATTGCAATAACCGATATCCTACGTGATGACAGAAAAAACCTGAAAAGTTAACAAAATGAATCAGCAATTAAACCGTGTACATCCGAATCATTAACACATATAATTATCATATTATTCATTGGAAGTAATGTTGGTGTTAATAAATCATATTAGTTTTTATTTAGTTAAACAAAATAATAGCGATAAAAAAAATGTAAGAAAATACGAATTTAATTTCGATATATAATTGCATGACTTCTATAATTCATTCTAATATATTAATATATTCAGTTTTTTATAAAAATAAAGCTACATTTTATGTTCATTTCGATTTTTACCATAAACATCTTAACCCTTTTTTTTGTTTACAAAAAGTGTTTATTCCTGAAAAAAAACATTGCAGGTGAACCCGAGGAAACCAAAAACCCTAAATTCCGAATCGTCGGTGGCAGGGAAGCTTCCAGAGGCGAATTTCCTCATCAAGTCTCGTTGCAAGTCGATTCGAGACATTATTGTGGTGGCGCCATAATTAGCGAACGATGGGTTTTAACCGCAGCTCACTGCGCCACAGGTGGTGGTATTACCGTCATGGCAGGCAAGCACAATATCCATGAGAGCGAGGATACTGAACAAAACGCAGAGGTCGACGATGCCTACATACACGAGCAATTTTCTGGGTATTAAATCATTATCATGCCAATTAAATGACTCAATTATGCTAGAATTGAAAGTAAGAAATGTTGAAACGTATGAATGCAGCAGATTTTGTTTCATTAGCATATGTTATCCTTTTACAAAGAGGTGCATGTAAATATTTCTTTACAAATTCTACTAATAAGAGACAACTGCTTATTTATTTTTATAAACTGATTTCAATTTTTTATTTTATCTGAAATGGTCATTTATAAATAGATACTAATTCGCAAGCTAGTATACATTAATCAAACTTACATTTCCCAATAATTTCCTCTAGTTTGCAGAAATTCTATGAGAAAAGAAATGAAGAAGAAATGTTATTAAGTCTATTAAATTTGTTAAATTAATTACTATAAATTTCATAACTATTTATCGTCTTCTTAAAAATAAATGATATCTGCATTTAAATTACTTTTAACTCTTAGTTTAATTATAAAGTCTCAAGGTTTGAATGACAGTGACGTACCAAATTGTTTGATGGATTAGATCTGACATTTTGGCAATATATTTCATTGCTTTCTGCACATGACCAAAATAAAGTCGTAAGTCATTTAATTTTATCGCCAGACATTTTTAGGAATTAAAAAATGGGTTTTACACATAATTGACTACAAAATAATCTGTTGTACTTGAAACACAACTTAAAATAACAATACATAAATTACAACAAAAGTTTGTGATACTGGTATAAAGATTTTTAAATGCGCTTGATTAGGTAAAATCTACTATATCGCTTCGAAGAATAAATTAAATTAACTTAACCTTCGATTCGACCCTGAAAAATTCCGATTAAATCCTAATAAAAAATATCTAAAAATATATACCATTCAAAAATCAATCTCTGCATATTACATAGTTCCAAATTCTGTTTCTTCATTTTAGAAGAATAGTTAAAAAAATTTAGTATAGAATAAACCTCTCAAGAATAGATAAAAGCTTTATAATTTTACCAATACTGGATAATTCATGTGTACTTTTCTTTTGCTAAATATGTTACAAAACACATTTTTTATATAACATTCGCAACAAAATCGAATTTGACATTTAACAATAGCCATATCTAACGAAACAATTACTATTTATAATAACAAAATAAACCTTTTTCAAAACAACGCCCTAACTCTTTTCCCAAAGTGGTCCAGCCAAGCCGTACGACATCGCCTTGTTGAAGCTCTCACAGCCCCTGAAATTCAACGAGTACGTCCAGCCGATCGGTTTACCATCTCCAGGAAGCGAGCCACCCAGCAGTGCTGTTCTCTCAGGCTGGGGCTCGGTATCGCGGACTGAGGACAGTGATATGCCGGATACCCTGCAAGCGGCGACTCTACCAATTATCGACTTGAACACCTGCAGCAAAATGTTCAGCAGTGCAAATCCCGGCTCACCGTTCGAACTGTCCGATGGCAATCTTTGCACGGGGCCTGGTTATGCTGGACGCTCATCGTGCAATGTAATTAATAAACTTTCAGGGGTGATTTGTTTGACTATATCGTTTGGGTAGGAGAATGCGTGGTTGCTTATGTTTCATTATAACTAAAGCTATTGAACTGTTAACAAATGAAGTAACATAGTGGGATTTTTTAAACGTAATTGTGTTTTGAGTTGACCAACAATAATTAAAAAGTTGGAGTTCGTATCTCTAATTATAAGATTATATTGTATTACTTTATTATATTGGTGTAAAAAATTTTTTTATTTTAGGGTGATTCCGGTGGTCCACTAATTGCCAACGGTGAGGTTGTTGGCATAACATCATGGGGAACAGTTCCTTGCGAAGGCGAAGCTCCTTCAGCGTTCACCAGAGTTTCATTTTATACTGATTGGATTGACAACATTATGTCTAATAATTAAATTAATACTTGAGTTCACTTATGAAAATAAATAATGAGTTCATGTGAAATAATAGTGTTTTCTTTATTCATCCCAGTTTTTTGACAAGATAAGTAGGACAATTAACTTCAACTTAAAATATTAAAAATAAAAATATTTTTATATGAGTATCAATAGATCTGTTAACAGAAAATTTTACAAAAAAAATATTTAATCTATATGGGACATTTCATATGGTGTACACTTTAAAATTTTAAAGTTGCTCATAATTTTAGAGCAAAGTGCACTCGTTAAAAGTCTCAATTTTTCGAAAGTTTAAAAATTTTGAATTTTGGTTCCTCCTAGAGAAAGCTGTGATAGTAAAAAAAAAAGTTTATGAGATAATGTGTTAGGAATGTTATTTAGAAAATTTGGAATCCAAATACACTATTTTTAGAAAATGTCCGTATGGATATGTGTGTGTGTGTCCGTATACGCTGATATCTCATGCACTGAGAAAAAAAACAGCCAAAACAGCCGAAATCTACAGGCAAATTGGTATGAGTGCTCGGGCAGTAGAACTTAGGCCATATCTGCTTAGCGTCATAGGTAGAAACGGCGGAAGCCTCAGGGAGAAACTGTCTGAGTACTCGATTAACGGGAATCAAGCTATATTTGCTTAACTACTTAATAGATATTTGCTAGAGGTTTCGGCTGTTATTTCAGTTAGCGACAATGTTACTGTAACATTCATCGTACAATCCCTATATAAAAAATGCATCTCGACATGGTCGACGCCATGTTTGATTTTGAACGTCGCCATGTTCGTTTTTTTTCTCTAATTCTCGAAATCTCGAATCTCGAATCTTTAGCGTATGCGTCGAACGATGGTATGCGTGGAACGATGGTATTATGCGTGGAAAGATGGTATTATGCGTGGAACGATGGCATTATGCGTGGAACGATGGAATGCGTAAATAACGTTGTACACACAATGCTCGTGGAAAATACGCGCGGGAAATATATATATATATATATATATATATATATATATATATATATATATATATAGTATATTGTGTGG
>JAWWEQ010048960.1:0-14613 GCA_035583055.1 Torymus tubicola
AAATTTATTGAGATCGGTCTAAAATTGAGCAGTCAGCTGATTTTTGAACAAAATTTTCTGAAAAATATCACTGTGTGTCGTCGCGACGCGCTCAGTCACTCCATGGTGGGCCATAGCCGCAGACAGCCGAAATCGGCTATGCAAACCCAAAGTGCATATACATTTCCTGGAAATCAGTTTTTGCACAGTGTAAAATGAACTCCATTAAGATCTCCCAATGAGATGAGTGTATGCATATAGTTCGTTTGACGATGGTGCGTATGCGCGCATATCGTTTCTCGAGCAAGGACAAACATACCTCGATATCGAATGTATGCAACAGGCGGAGCTAATCGAAGAGCTTGAAGCTCAGATAGACTCCCTGGAAGAAAAGCTCGAGAAAAATGTAGAGAAAAATTATGAATTGGAGGATAGAATTGTGGTGTTTTCAAAGGATATAAAAAGATTATGCAATGAGAACACGACTCTGGCAGCAGAACTCCTCAAAATTCATAATTTTCTCTATTCGTTCACAAAAAAGTGGAGGTATGGTTTCTATTAATCGAACCGACAATCGAAAAATCACTGGTAAAATGCAAAACCTATCGTTGCAATAATCAACCAGAGAAAAAACCGCCGATTCCAGTTGTATGCAATTTTATCGCTCGTTAATAGTAGATGTATATACAAGGAACTCTAGCTAAGAATGTAAATATTAGCTTACGTGCGTGTAAGTGTACGACAGTGAACGTTATATTCAAAGTTTTCTTGTTTTTTTTCTCTTTTATATTAAACAGAAAATATAAATAAACATATACAGCCTGCGTAAAAGCTCAAATTTTAACACTTCCAACACCAAAAATAGTCGGTTAACATGGCCGCAACAGAAAAAGTCATTTTGACTTCACCAAAACCATATGAGAACTACAGCAGTGAAAAGTGAAATCAAGTGTCGATAGCTTTTTGAAGCTATGCAGGGCACCTTGTCCCAATTTCAACAGGAGCACCTACCTACTGGCCAACTGATACAAATAAAACTCCCGATTTACTTGATTTCGATATAATAAAAGGTATAAACCCAAATCTCCTCTATGCCGAATCTTGTCTAGATCTTTCATCAGATCATTCACAGGTCATTATCTTCTTCAATCAACAAATACAAATGTCTCGTAAAACACTTCATCTATACAATAAAAACACTAATTGGACTAAGTACAAAGAATACCTAAACGGCAACCTATCCTACAATATTTCACTAAAAACAAACGAAGAACTAGAAAATGCAATAAAGCACTAAATATCCAAATGCACAAAGCAGCTAAAGAAGCTACTCGATCACTCGAAAGCACTAAAATGCTTCAGAAAATCTCTAAACACATACTAGAAAAAATCCATGAAAAACGGTAGTTAAGAAAAACATGGAAAATAACTAAATCTAAATGCATTAAAACTAAATTAAATAAGTCAATTAAAAAATTAAAAAATCTGCTTATTGAAGAAAAAAATGTTCGTATTAAAAACTATCTAGAAAATCTCACTGCAACTGAAGCCACTGAATTCTCCCTCTGGAAAGCTACTAAGAGTCTCAAACGTCTACAGCAACATATACCGCCGATCAGAAAACCAGATGAGAATTGGGCTAGAAATGAATCTGAAAAAGCTAATACATTTGCAGAAAACTTTGTGAAAGTATTTGAACCGATACCTCGAGAGATTTCTGAATAATGAGAAAAGGAATTAATTAAACAAGAAGAAAACTACACACAAGAAAATCGAAAAAACCAAAAAATGAAGGATATGAAAATCAAGGACTTATTAAGGATAGTTAAATCCCTTAAAAATAAAAAGTCACCTGGATATGACAAGATAAACAGTAAATTAATCAAGGAACTGACACCCAAAACTTGGAAAAAATACAGATCTCGTTACATCATACAGGCCAATTAGCTTATTCCAAGTATCTCAAAAATCTGTGAAAAGCTCCTACTAAATCGACTAAATCCAATCATCTTCTCCAATAACTTAATTCCCAATCATCAATCCGGCTTCCGCACCCATCACGCTACAATTGCACAAGTTCATAGACTGACAACAAAAATAATAGAGGCTTTTGAAAATAAACAGTATTGTACTGGAGCTTTTCTCAATGTGACATAAGCCTTTGATAAAGTATGGCATAACGACTTACTATATAAATTAAAAAAATACATCCCAAAAAATATCTTTAAGCTGCTAAAATCATATTTAACAGACAGAACCTTTCAAATTAAAATCAATGAAACAGTCACAAATTTTTTTCCCATAAACGCTGGAGTACCGCAAGGAAGCGTGCTAGGACCCACTTTATACTTGCTATACACAAGCGATTCTCTCAAGTGACACAAGACCTGCGGCTGTTTCTGTAAAATATCTAGATAATATTAGCATTTGGATGATACAATGGAGAATAAAGGTAAATGAATCTAAATCTATCCATGTTACGTTTACACTACGTAAAAGAACATGTCCTCCAGTATTACTAAATGATACCAATATACCTCAAAACAACGAAGTTAAATATCTGGGAATGCACCTGGACCGTCGCCTGACTTGGAGAAAATATATATGGACGAAACGTAAACAATTAAATGTCAAAGCAAGAAATATGTATTGGTTATTAGGAAATAAATCGAAGCTATTGCTTGAAAATAAAATACTTATATACAAAAGTATATTTAAGGCTCTTGCTAAACGTACGTCAAATGTAATGTACACTGATTCAGAGAATAAGTTTCAAAACACGTCGCTGTGATGTTTGTTTTGCTTCGACATCTGACTAGAGAAATTATATTCCGTTATATATGTATATACTTTGTATAAATAAATCTGACGTGCAAATAGCAGAGGCGTATATTTAAACCTATATGGACCTGCGGAATACAACTATGGGCAACTCGTCATCCAACTACGGGGAATACAACTATGGGGGGCATCGTCATCCAACATCGAAATCATTGAAAGATTCCAATCAAAAACACTGAGGAACCTCGTAAATGCCCCTTGATACGTAACAAATGATATCATAAGGAAACACTTGAATATTCCCACAGTCAAAGAAGAGATAAAAATACTCTATAAAAGATATAGGGACAGACTAATCGAACACCTAAACCGACTAGCAGCTAACATACTTGAAGTAGATCGAACCACGACCAGGCTTAAAAAATATAAATGTATAAATGTGTGATTATATAATGTTTAAGATCATGTGTTCTGTTTTTTTTATCAATTGTTATCCAAGTATGTAAAAGTATTAAACAGATGGGTTAAATACTTACAAGCTGCTGTAAAAAATGTAAAAGATTTACTCTTTGTCAGCTGTGACAGATTGTAAATAAACGTGGAAAATATAAAAAAAATGTTCATTTGACATAAAAACAATATTTTCCATGCGTTAATCATTTTTAATAAATGCTAAAAACGTCATTAATAAAAATGTAAATTATTCATATTTCCAAAAATGATTTTTTTACTGTTTTAATTTATTTTTTCAACAATAATTATTGTAATTTTATGCGAATTATAATGAAAAATGCCTTTTCGATAGTTATAAGGTAACAATAGACTAACTGGTGTAGAAAAACTGCAAGTTAGACCAATATAACGAGCATTCATAATATTAGTAGAAACTAGATACTTTAGAGATAATTCTTTGAAAAATTTGGAATAGCGACTTGCATACACTTACGACCACCATGTGTGGCAAAAAATGTGTGGCAAGGTATTGTAATAGTATCCATAATGTTTAAGGCTTTAGAATTGAAAAGAAATTTAAAAATCTTTACTATCAGATTAAAAATAATGATTAAAAAACTAACAAAACTATAGGAAAAAATTGATGTCTAAATTTAGCGTTTCTCAAGTACATTACTTAGGCCAATACCTACTCATTATGCTGTAGTTTTGATTTCCTTAAATAACAAAATTATGCCATTAAAAAATAACAGTTTTTAAAACCTGTTGGAATTGGTGGATCCGTAAATAAAAAGACTCGGTTTTATCTAAATACTGAAATTTATTTAATGTGGCCCGCGAACCCAGTCGGCGACACGTCCGTCTACATCGAGGTCTGAACAGCGAGAGCGAGTACGTTGCGCAGTCAGTCGCTGTCACCTTCCGCTACTGTACTCATAAACAAAGTAGTGAGGGTCATGTATGTATGTATTACAGCTAGTACATCAGTATATAGGTAGTCAAGATTATATATTTACTATATAATATTTAACACGCCTCCTTAAATTTATAATCTTGATCTATTACAAAATATAATTTTAGATCAATCTTAACGCTTGAGTATTTTTGATAAACTTTGTTTTATCTAGACTCTTTGTCAAGATATCTACAACATTAAGTTGCGAGTCAACTTTTACAATGTCTATTATTCCATTTTCATAATTTTCGTTTACACAATGATATTGCATTTCAATGTGTTTCGAGTTTTTTGTAAAGTTTCCAAATTTCGCTATCACAATTGCACCAGAATTATCTTCTTATATATTTATCAGTTTATCTAAATTTATATCGAAAGATTCACTTATCAAATTTTTAATAAATAATACTTCTGATACTGCTTCGGAAAACGCAACATACTCTGCAAATGTTGAACATTTTGTTACCGCACTTTGTTTGTGGGTTTTCCAAACAATTACATTTCCAAATAATTTAATTACAAAACTTGTAGTAGATTTTCTATCTACACTATCGCCCGCAAAATCTGAATTAACCGTACAATCTAATATTTCAGTATTCATATTATCACAGTACGTTAATTTTAAGTCTTTAGTACTATATAAATATTTCAAAATTCTAATCGCATATTTATAATGTGTTTGGTCGTAGCAATTTTGGTAACGACTTAGATAGTTTATACTGTATGATACATCTGGTCTTGTACCTGAGCTAATATACAGTAATTCTATGATTAAGTTACTATATTTTATATTTTCATCTAATTCACTAGCTTGTTCTAATTTTAGATTTGACTACATTGGAGTATTATATAATTTCGCATTTTCTAAGTTATATGTTTCAGCTAAAGATTCAATATATTTTGTTTGACTTAAGGTCATTTTCGTTCTATCATTACTATATTCAACAACTATTCCAATATATAATTTTTTGCCTAAGTCTTTCATTACCAATCTCTCCATTAGATGAGTTTTTACCTTTTTATTCTATTTTTATCTTTACAACAAATTAAGAGATCATCAACAAAGACTAGTGTATATATATATATTGGATCTTTGCTTGATTTGTTTATATATAGACAATAATCGTAGTTACTTCTGACAAAGTTTAAGTTTTTAATGAATTTGTTAAAACAATCATACCACGTTCTTGGACTTGCTCTGAGACCATAGAGTGCTTTTTGCAATTTGCAAATCTTATTATCTCCGGTTTCATAACCTTTTGGTTCATTAACATATACTTCTGATTTTACATAACCATTTAGAAATGCTGTCTCTACATCCATTTGTTCTATGAATAAATTATTTTTACAACAATAAGACAATAAAATTTTCAAAGTTTGCATTTTAGTTACAGGTGAATAAACATTTTCAATGTATTCATTTTCTTGAAATCCTCTAACTACTAAGCTTTATAAACATTATTTCTTTTCTTTGTAAATATCCATTTTACATCAATAACGTTTTTATCTTTTGGCCTTTCAACAACTTTCCATGTATTATTTTTCTTTTCAACTATTTATCTCGGCGTCCATTGCAATTTTCCATTGTTTATTTTCATTTGAATTTAACGCCTCCTCAAATGTATTTTCTACATTTACGTTACCATTATTGATATAAACAAAACGGGATACAGTATTTCCATATCTATTTACTGGAATTTTGTTTCTTTGAGATTTTCGCGGTGTTGTTACTTTATCTGTCTTTTCGTTGTCTTCATTATCAGATTCGTTATCGTTTACATTATTATTATTCGCATTGGCTAATTTAATTTGCTCTCCTGTACTCTCCCCGAAGGTCGCAGTAGAATGAGAAGGTTATTCAGAATCGTTGTTGTTTGTTTCTTTTAATTCTACGTTGCTTTCAGAATCACTATTTTCGTTTTCTAAACAGATTAATTGAGTATATTCTTCAACTATTTGAACATGTCTAGCATTAATTATTTTACCGTTTACTAAAACTCTATAACCATTTTCATTATAACCTACTAATACGCCTAATTTTGCTTTATCATCCCATTTGCTTTTTCTTAAAGCTTCTGGTACTCTTATAAAGACTTGACTACCATATATTGTTAAATGATTTACATTAGGTTTTTTTCCAAAAAATATCTCATAAGGAGTTTTATTCTCCATCGTATTCGCAATTGTTCTATTTTTTAAATATGCTACTGTTTTTATGATTTTAGGCCAATAACGCCTGTGAATTTTTGCTTCTCGTATTAAACATCTACCTACAGCCAGGAGCCGTCGCATCCTGGCTACCTCCGGTGCGCGAAGTCTCGGCCTGCGCGTGTGTTCCTCTATTGTCACATTTGAATTATCTTCAATAAATGTCTTGTTCGTAGTTATATCTCCAGTTCTTCGCGAGTCATCTCCAGTTATTCTTTGCCTCCTAGAGCCTTTCCTAGAATCCATACGTTTCCTCCCGAATACCGCCCTCTGCCCCACGCGTACTGTAGCTAGCTGGCATCGCATCATCGAGAGCTGACGGGGAGTACAAGCCGCTCAGGTAAGTATCAGCTGAGCGGCGTTGTGCGGGAGTTCGCGTGTAGCGAACGTCTCCTTCGAACCGGTAAGTTTGGAGTGCGCGCCGCCGAGGTTGCGGCGCGCTACCTGTTGATGAACCCGGCCGGGAGGAGAGAGAGTTGCGCGCCAGTCAGCGTGCGCGACGTAAGCCCGTTCTGCATTGCTGCGCAGTTCGGACCTCTCTATAGTTGTGCCGGGAAGGACCGTGTTCTCCCGGCCAGCTTACGTGTGCCGTTCCGGCCCACCCGTGCCTCCAGCCTTAAGCTATCTCAGCCCCCGGGATAAGGTCTAGAACGGCTCGTACGTTCACCCCGTTGCAATAGGTAGTCAAGATTATATATTTACTATAATATTCAACAAAGCCAATTACGCATACCAGTGTACTTATGTTTCTATTAATAAAAAATTCATTTTTTAAACCACACCAACCGGATAGGACTAGATTTTGTTACTTTTTCGTCAATAATAAGTAAGAACTTCAGAAAATGCATTTTAGTAAACGCTAAATTAGTTAGAACTAAAAAATCATGTTTATTTAGATGTGTGAAAAAAATGGGTGACACTTGTTTGAGGATCCGCCATTTTGTTTATACGAGTGGCATACTTTTTTAATATCATGGAAAAGTTTCGTCTCTGTCAATACCATCATAATACCAAAGCGTGAAAAGCCTCCAATGAACGCAAAAAAGTGACAGTAAAAAATGTGCTTAAATTTACCGATTGGAACAAAATTCGACTCCTATAATATGTGGATTTTTTTTAAATTTGTTATTAACAAAACAGCTTAAATCAAAAACAATGTCATAGTCTCCCTGACAGAGCATGTTATAAATAAGAGAAGAATGATATACACCACTCATATATACTATTTATTCCAATTTATATAGGGAAATATATGTGGGATAACGAAGATAGATTATTAATACTATAGACTGCTTAATTCTGTTCAAAATAAGAGACACATCATCTAGGAAAATTATACTTCAATTAATTATTATTGCACATACGCAAAAATAACATTTTGTCGAACCCCCCTTTTTTTGATAAAGTTACACTGAAAAGCAGCTAATCAGAGACTTTAAAAAAGGGTCATAAAAAAAATATGGCTACATTCTAAAAGTAAAATTCAAACTTAATGAATGTTCTATACAAAAAGTTTCAGGATTTTGAGTAAAAAAATGGCAAAAGCTGAGTTTTCACCAAAAATTGCAAAAAATAAGAATTTTCGATGTGCTATAACTTTTGTAATTATTGAAATATTGCTCTAAAAATTTAGGAACATGTTTTTTTTTTCATAAAAAACTAAGTGTCTATAAATTTTGAGCAATTTGAAAATTTTGAGCTGCTCAGTTCACGTGAAACAGCCCATATGTACATGAATATTATCCGGCAAATAAATTAAACACACGCGGTTTGCGTTACAATATCGCAAGTCATCACTTGTTGTAGTACGAGAGCTCTCTTACCTTGAATACGGGTCCGTAAAGATTGCCTATCAAGGCCATGAAGCGGCGTTCGCGCCAAGTCCGCTGGGGAAGCCCGGTTGCACAGGGCCCGGACTTCGCGCCTAGTCCTCTTGGGGAAGCCAAAACTGGGGAACGCGGGTGGTCCACGACCGTGCAGACGACGCGCCTCGACGTCTCGACGAGCCAACGCCGCTGCTCCTCGGCAACAAAACTAGTTGCCGCTTGGTACGCTCCCCTGGAACCGGTCACCACGGCGAGATCACCCGCCCGTGGACGCAAGTTCCCCACAAGCTCTACCCAGCACCTCGAGGAACACACACTCACAATTCCGCCTATGATTGCAATCAACGAGCACAACTAATACGCAGGTATTCTCGACGAACTACAACTAACACGAAACTTAATCTAGCTCCACCAACGGCCACGTGCCTTGTCGGCTCGACGATTCAGTCGAAAAAGTCCCCAACACCAAGGAATCGATGTGTTGACCGCAAAGTCGCTGTTGGTAGACGCGAACTATATCCAGAGGAGATGCTCACTCCTCGAAAACCCAGAACTAACTCATTGAACGTCTCTACGTTCTATCGATCTCTCGGTCAAAGTGGTAAAAACGAACCTTTTCCCAAGAGGGCTTTTTATGGCCGTAATTGCTGGTACTTCCCCAGATTCGATCTGGTCGCTCGACGGCTGGCAGGTATGAGTAGGCCCGAGCGCGTCGATCACCCGCAGAAAGGGTCTGAATAGAGGCGCATTCCCGGTTATAAACGGGTACTTTCCATGCCTAAATGGTCCGATGCATCAGCTCGACGCCTCGCACGGAAAATAAGATTGATCGAAACAAAATAAACAAGCGCAAAATGCGCGAACAGTTTCTTTTAAAATTATGTAATGATAGGATAATAAATTGCGTTTCAGAATTTACAAACATCATTCATTTAAATAATTTGTAATATTTACCAGTTTGATTGATATATTTTAAACATATAAATATATTTAAAATGAATCGTTTATTTCTTTGATGCTTAATTTTGTAAATTTAACATCAAATTTTTCAAAAAATATAATTTAACAACTCAATTATTTAGTGTATGATGTTGTAATTTCTCTTTTTACTTTATATATACTTTATAACAATTGAAAATAATACATTCACTAGTTTTCCCTGAAAAATTATTAACAAATACCGCAGAAGCTTAAAATTGTAATAAATATTTAAACGTAAAATCATGCATTTTCTTTTAAAAATCAATTGCTTATTTTTTCATTGTCAAAATATTAATTGCATTAATAATTATAAATAAAATAGCAATAATTATATTTTATTACCCCTAACTTTCGTTCTAATAATGCTAAAACTTTGATTCAACTTCATGCAAAAGCTTTACATTTAAATACTTAATAATTCACAATTCAATACATTGTCATATTATTATTTACGTAAAATTACGGTGAAGTCAAAATTTTCATTTAAAATTATCTACATATCATCAAGAGGGAAAGAGAGGAAAATATCTTTTCTCTCTCTCACATCCCCTCTCCGTCATATCCGAAAATTCAAGCCGCCGAAAATCGCTCCAGAGAAGGGATGAGCGCTCGCTCTCTGTGCGTAAGCATAGGGCCTTACCACCACCATCGCCTCAAGAAACAAGGGAGGAGACTTGGATTCCTTTTCATTGGGTATCCTTATGCATGGATCTTATGACTAATTAGGGGAATTTCTATCTTTGGAAAACCTTCCGAATTTTGATTCGATACCGCTGTTTTCCAGAGGAGGAGCAACATCATCAAAACCAGCTGCGGGGCAGCATCTCATTAGTAGCTCATCAGAAGGAGTGCTCGTCAGACTTTGCGTAGTATTGTTTTATTTTCCGACTTCGCCGTAATACGCGATGTTTTTATCATTATTTTTGATCGGACTTCGCTACAAGAGCGTTGTTTATGTGAAACCATTTTATTAATAAAAAACAAGTGAAATAAAAATAAAAGTTTTCTAAGTTTTTATTATTTCAAAAGAAACATCTACCAGTTCCAGGAGAGGACTTGAGAAGCAGAAATAGAAAAAAAGTAAGTAAAATTTTTTATGTATTATTAGTTTTGCGGTTACCTTTATTTTTACAACTAAATTCAACCCACGCCTCGGAGTGATTTTTTTTTATATATATACGAAATTTTTGTTGCCCCAGAAATATAATAGAACATTTTGTTACCAAGGTCAGGGTCAAGCCATACCAGCTTACGCCTGTTCTGGTAACAAAAGTCTATTATCAAATCAAACTCGTAAATTCGCGTTAAAAAACAAACAATTCGTCTAATACCAATAAGGTCAGGGTCAAGCCATACCAGCCGACGCCCGTTCCATTGATATTACTTCGATTGGTCAAATTAAATTTCGTTCAAACTTTTTATTAACTTCACGGCGTCCACTTTCTACCTTTTCAGGTTTTGCCCAATTCGTATCTAGGAGCTCATCCCGAGCTATTGGCTTTCATTAGTCAATTATCAAACTGATGAAAATGTTTCATACAAAGAAACAACATTGGACAAAAACAACTTTGTTGCATTACGGATCCTTTATAATGAGGCCAACGAACTAACCCGTGGCCCACCAGCTGCCGATTTGGATACCGAATCATCTGAGCAACTAACCGACTCAGAGATCGATCGAAAAGTCCATGACTGTCACAATCTTAGCTCCAAAGAAAAAATTATTTTCGTCGATTTATTACAAAAGTACCGAAGCGTTTTTCGTGAAAAACCTGGGATGTTTACAACCTACATGCATAAACTTATGTTGAAGTACGACCAACCGTTTCATGTAAAAGCATATCTGATCCCAATGAACTTTAAAGATAAACTGCGGGCAGAAGTGGAAAAAATGCTCAAATTAAACATAGTAAGGCACTCTACAAGTCCCTACATAAATCCGATTCCAACGGAATTTCGGATGTAACAAGTCCAAATTCCAAATAATTTTGTTCTTTTTTTTTGGTGCTATTTCGAGATTTTCAAATAGCTGTGTAAAACCATTTAGTGTTTAATATAAATATTCGAAAATGTCGATGAACAACAGTTCAAAAACAGTCTGCCCCACGAGCGAGACTTGAAATTTGCATTCGAAATTCATCTTCCTTTCCATTTTGTGTTACCTGACCTTAAATACGCCCTGATACGTCTTGATTGTAAATCATTAAAATATACAATGTAACAGTTTTTTCGGCTCCTGATTTTCGATATGCTGGACACCGAAAAAACTATTAACAAATATTGAGTTCGCTGGCCGGCCGCTCAGCTATGTTCGTCACTGCAGGCGACGAACCTGCGGAGGCGGCGGTATCCGGGAGAAGGTTAGGTGAAGGTATTAAAATAAAAGAATAGACTCAGCGTATGCAACAATAATAAAGTCTATTCAGGTTAAAATATACAAGGTTCGCATCGCGTTACGCGCAGACAAGACGCCGAGATCCGCCGCTCGGCGCGGGTGGATCAATATCATTATTTTCTGTTGGGCCCGTGATCGCAACACCGGCCGTTCACTATTGCGAGCCGAAAATACAGGAATACTGGGACTGGATACGCTGCACCAGCCCAGTTAATATCGCACAAAACGGTCTACTCACGGAGTCATTTGCAGGTCGCGTGACTGTTGACTGAGTGCAGGCTGTTGATGGGAAGCGTCCTTCCCAGTCGCGACAACAGTAGGCTTGCACCCGTGCCGGAATACTCCCCTAGCAGGGACGACGATGACGAGGCTGGAACCCGGGATAGCGTCAGTCACTGGAGTATCCGAATATAAGACAATCGCGTGCGCGCGGTCAGACGGCCCGAGAAAATCTGATTCTAAATTGAATCGAGTGCGACTCCCTACTGAAAATTCTCACGTGAGAATTTCGACCATTTTCTCACGTGCAAATCACGTGAGTGCTATGAAGTAAAGACAAATATACATCAGTTAGAACTTTTCATTGAAAAGGATAAAGATAATTTTTTTCATTAAATAAATTAATAGTAATTAATAATATTTAAGTAAATCTCAAACAAACTTTTGAATCTAATCGAGAATTACATAATATAATAATAATAAAAAAGTATATTAAATATGGAATTAGCTATAATCAAAAAAATAAAAAGCGTTTGTGAACTTGGCCGCAATCTCTGAACTCTACTTTGTACATCTACACTCTTAACCTAAAAGTGTGAATTCTGGAAGTAAAAGGATTAAAACCATCATTTTAAACTCATAAAATTGTAAAAGACAAAGAAAAATCTTTAAAGAAATAAATTTGCGCACGGAAAAAATTTCCCATTGTTATTACACTACCGCTGCCATAGCAGCGCCCTCCCAGCTCTTCAATAGTGAGTCTGTCGAGTGGGCATACTCAATATGCCAATCTCGGCGACAGTGAGCACAAATGGATGACTGGTTACTTAAAAGTTGTAGGGCACTTATATATCAATGTACATATTCTTTCACATGCATAATAATTTAGTTATTATTACACAATAGTAAAATCGTAAATTACTGTAATTACTTTCTTTTTATTATTTAATTAGAAATAATCATTTATAGAAATAAGATTAAACAATACAAAATATATAAGATGGTGTTGCGTACGAGTGTGATGCTAGTCCGACCCCGACTGCCTGTGCTGCTCGTTCTCCAGCGAAAGATGCAAGCTGCAAGCTTACGTTCTGTAGGGGATGAATTGTGGCCTTGGATGAGGCTTACTAGCTCTGCGGTAGCCAACGAATTTTCTTCTAGCTGCTGTAGCGTATCCTGTGCTAGTTCACACATGCCGGATACTAATTTACATGTGTTATTAATAATTTTCCAGGTCTTATACTCTTCTTGTTCTTCTATGAAAAATGGTTGAAGGTCTATTTTCTGGATAATGATCCATTGAGTGTTAGATGTAGCTAGGTTTCCAATATTTTCAAATATAAGGCCGGAAGAGTCGTTGAGCAACGTTATGTGTTGAGCTAATGTTACGCAGCTTGAAATCAGGGCCCTGTAACACGACGTATATGTTAGCGAGCGTACGTGTAGTTCAAATCGAATTTTGTTTATTCCTAACTCTCGCTTTTTTTTGGCGCGTCCGTGAGCCGCAAAAAAAAAATAAAAATAAAATGAATATTCTTTAGGTTTTTTTTTGCTATTTTGAGAACTAAGCTTCACCGGCTTTTACTAAGGCCGCACGTTTGATCTTGTCGACGTGAACTACCTTTACAACGCTTCCGTTATGGATATGTACGTTATGTGTTTGGTAGTTTATTTTTGTTATTTCATAGGGTCCTTCGTATTCAATGCCGAATTTCCCTTTCTTAGGTTCTTTAAGTAGGTATACTAGTTCGCTATCTCGAAAGTGTTTTGTATTGAGCTTTCGATCGTAATAGTATTTTGAACGGTATTTTACCTGTACCGCATTCATCGCTGCTATAGTTTGTAGCTGCGTTAGGTGAGACGTCATATCGCCAATGTAGTCGTTATACGAAACGAATTGTTCCTTCGATGGGAATCTTGATGGTGTTCGAGCTTTTATTCCAAATTGTAGTTCATGAGGCGAAAAATTAGTGCTCTCGTGTTCTGTGCAATTATATGCATGCTGGCAAATAGCCGTCCAATTTGACCAGTCATTCGTAGTTCGTATATACTTTCGTAGGTATTCGGTTAGTGTGTGGTGCATCCGCTCGATTGATCCGTTTGATTGCGGATGATAGGCTGTTGTGCAAAATTTTTTAATTTGGAATATTTTTGCAAATTCATCCAGAAGTTTATTTCGAAAATGCGTTCCCTGATCTGTCAGTATGGCTGCAGGGGGGCCGAAATAACAGAAAATTCGTTCGGTAAGGACGCGTGCTACTTCTTCGGCAGTTGCACGCTTGACAGGTGTTAGGATAATATACTTAGTTAAAGCATCTTGCGCAGTTAAAATATATCTAAAGCCTTCTTTTGTTTCGTCGAGAGGACCATAAAAATCGAAAGAGAGTTGCGCAAAGGGTAGTGCTGGGGTATTGCTTATCAGCATTGGTAATCTAGTTTTTTTTTCTAACTAGTTTGTTGCTCTGACAAGTAGCACATCTAAGCACGAATTGTTTCACATCGAGGCGCATGTTTCGCCAGTAATATTCTTTTGCTATTTTACTGTAGGTTTTGTTGATGCCCCTGTGTCCGCCTATAGCAGCTTCGTGAAACTCCTTCATAAGCTTATATCTTTCCTGTACAGGTGGGACAGGCAGGGTGTTATTATGTAGCACGGCGATAATAGGTACTCCCGCAAATATATGTTCGAATTGTTCAATAAAGTAAGCCCACTCGGTTATGGAGAGGATTGCTAAGTCTCGCGACACAGCAAGATGAGTAATGTTTTTGGCTCTTACTGTTGCTTTTAAGGTTCGTAAACATTTCTTGATATCTGA
>JAWWEQ010048961.1:0-14611 GCA_035583055.1 Torymus tubicola
ACATCATTTGTAGGTCAGAAAATTACTGATGAGAAATATGCGTGTTCATTTTATTTTAGAGATACGTCACAGACGTACCACACCCACCACCCGACAAAAGAAGCGTTTATTCAAACGGTCGACAGTGAAAACCCTCCGACAGGATTACTTCCGATTGACTAGCACTATTGCCGACCGACATGCTTCCACTCGGAAGCCAAACGAAGCAACAAATCACCGTGAGAGCCCTCTTAGATCCATGCTCCGAAACATCGTTCATCACCTCAGCTTAACCCGCAAACTAGGAGATAAAATTGAACGGACCGCATCAGCTATTACCGTGGTGGCGGGACGACCAATGGACACTGCCAGAATCCGTAGCCATCTCTTCCTGCACTCCAGCCGACTCAAGCAACCCCTGATGCTCGAAGCATATTTTTCTGGAATCAGAAAAATCAATATCGTAACGCCTCCTCTTAGGTCGAAGACGTTAAACTTCGCAATGTGCGCAAATCTCCAACTAGCAAACCCAACCCCAAGTTCATGGAGCCTACTGGAATTGATGCCATACTTCGAGCGAACTTATATAGTCAACTTCTTCAATCGAGGGTCATTTGCTGAGGCAATCTTATTGCACAAAATACCACATTTGGTTGGATCGTCGCGGGCTGCAAGCGACACTACCAGCAGCTTGGCTCGCTCAGGCACAAGCCAGAGCTCTCAACATCAGTCTTGTAGACTGTTACGCCTGGAGCGACAAGTCGTCTTACAGTTGCTACACTCCAGTGGTCCTGATCTTGCCACCAGAGGTCTCTATGAGTTTGACGCAAAGTGAAAGGTGGTGCAAGGGTCCAACGTAACTAGCCGATCCAGAGAGCAGAACGATGAAATTCGAAGTGATCACCAAACAACAGCGGTCAGCCCACCAACCCTTCGCGTAATCCAGAGCATGGCCACACAGACTGAGCCTTCAACGTTCATCGATCACTTTTCCAGCTTAAAACGACTACTGGTGGCAACAGCACGCTGTCGTCAAACCCTTGTATCGCTTCCGTTCAAACGACGAACACCAACCACTCAAGTCGATCAGACCGGATGAATTCCGACGGGAATTCCTTACGTGTGTCGGTATTGCACAAAAAACAGACTTCGCAGCAGAACTCCAGCGGCTCTCTCAGAGGCAACCAATTCCGATCACCAGTACTCTCTCACGGTTAGACCCATCACCTGGGTGCAGTCACCTCTCTCAACTAGTCGGAGACTGAACCCATGAAAGGGCCCTGCATGAAGGCTTCCACCTGACCCACGTCTATGCTATGAGGCATGCTTGGATTGTAGGCGGAAGAATACTTATCAAGAGGCAGTTACGAAAGTGCATGGTGTGCCTGAGGACATCACAAAGACCCTCACAACAACTAATGGCCGAGCTTCCGGCGGCATGACTGACACCCTCTCGACCATTCAGTCGGACTGGAGTTGATGATGCCGACCCCTATCAGGTTCTGTGATACAAAGGTCGGGGAACCTCCTCTCCCAAAGGATACGTCGCAGTGTTTGTCTGTCTCGCAACCAAGGCCATCCACCTCGGATTGGTAGGCTACCTCACCACCAAGAGCTTTCTCCGAGCTCTATCCCGCTTCATTGAACGACGAGGCCGCCCGACTGAACTCTGGAGCCAATTGTCGGTCAGCATACGTGAAGCTACGTCGCTTGCTACGGCAAGCTGAAATCAACTGGGACCGAGTCGAAGGGTCTCTTGCTCAAGAAGGTATTGCCCGGCACTTCATTCCCCCCTCCGTCCCTCCTTTCGGAGGATTATGGGAGGCGGGTGTTAAATCAATGAAGATTCACTTGCGTCAAATCAATGGAAATAGGAGGTTGACGTATGAAGAATTTTCAACGCTTTTGGTGGAAATCAAGATGATTTTGGAATAGTCGACACCTCATGTCACTGGCGAGTGGCATCGACGACCTCATCATGTTGACACCACTTCACTTTCTAATCGTCATTCTTGTTCAATTTGATTTAAGACGAAATTGCTATTTATTTTGTAATACAATTCACCTCCACAAGTCATTTTTGTAATTATTAACATGTCCGTTCGCAGAACGAGGCGGGCGGGATGATGGAAATTGTGCGCACGGTCTTTTGAATCTCCTGCCAATGCGAATGCTACTGAGCGCGTGCGTATGATCCAAACTCCTTCCACTTTCTCTCTGCCCTCTATTAGTTCGATTGATAGCAGGAGCGCCAGTTTAGTTTCCCCTCAACCACTGTACGAGTAAGCTTAAATAAACACACCCGCCAGAAAACCACAACACTATCCATGATCTAATTCTATCCATGTTTAGTGTGTAAAACATCCTTTTGAAATGTGCTTATGTATCTTGAATTCCATTATGATTTTGATTGTGGTACCATTCAAGTTCCTTTACGAAGTTATTTCGATCAGTGGTGGGTGAGTAAGTGTTTGTTTGAAATAACTTTAAATTTTCGTGAAAATGCTTTTTAAGTATTCTGTAATTAATGATTTGTACTTCTTGGTTTGTAAAATAAATTCCATATTGTTTAGCAAGTTTAATATTTTCTTTAAAAAATTTAAGTACTCGAATTTCTCCATCTTTTCCATTGATTTTGAAGATATATTGTAATTTAAGTTTATATTCATTTGTTTTCACTTGATAGTCTTTTCCGTTTACATTATTATGCTGTAATTAAAAAAGTAGATATTCTTTCCCGTGGTTGGTAGAGAAAAGACCAGATCTTCCTCAGCTGTGTAAACAGTTACCATATCATCTTTAAATATTTTGTCAAAATTGGTTATACACGTCCATATTTTTTGTAAAATAAAAATATTTGCTTGAATTTTTTCAAAAAATGGCTTTTACAGATTGATAGAAAATTTCTTCAGCTTCGATTCGAAAAAATAATTAATTTGATTCGATGAAAATTGAAGCCTACAATTTGATTTATCCAAAGCAAGGTTTCTAGTTCCACTGTACGTCAGTAGTAACATAAAATGGTTTTGCGCGATTTATTTTCGCATTGTCTGTCAAAATTGAGCGAAGCTGCTTGTTATTCGTCATTATCGAATTTACAGCATTTTCTTAAACGGGCTTCAATATGGTCTAATTCGAAATGTACTAAATGTGAATTGAAGGGTTCTTGAATAGCATTAAGGGTAGAGTACAGTTGAAAAAAATTTTTTTTTTAAAGTAAAATATAAATTGTAATAGACCAACATATTGAACACAAAAAAATATAATTTTCTGTCAATTTTGATGGATGTTTGTGCATTACATTTGAATTTTTCCCTAAAACTACTAGTACAATAGTATATAATTCAAAATACTCCCTGCGTCTCAAAATTTGTTGTATCTTTCTGGGATTCTAAGTTCATATTTGTAATACCGAATACTGAAAAACCTTCAGGAGATAATTAATTTTGAATTAATAATTTTTTTACACAGTCAAATTAAATAAATTTAAAATAAAAATAATCAAAATTTATTAAATTTTAATAACATTTTAATCTTGAACTAAAACTAAAAAAAACAAATCAATAAAGTATTTTCAAGAAAAGTTTCTAAATTAGTTTCAGAATATGTACAAGAAAAATCAGTAGGTAACAGGTTTAGTTATGTTTACTGCCTTTTTTAACTTAAAAGCCTCCTGCCTCATAAAAGGAATCTTTTCTTTCTGAAGCTGCCCATATTTTTTCTTCGCAAGTACTGCTTTCCTTTGTGATGTTGCTACTTCTGACTACCTCAGCTGTCTTATAGTGTCCCGCTGCTCAACAAATCTGGAAATACTTGGATGAACTTCACCAATTGTCAATGCATGTTTCATCAACTGATTCTTTATAAGACCATTGTTGTATTCAGACACTGCTTTGACAACAGCCGTCTCTATCCTTTTCCCGGAGTCAAATACTTCCTTCGGAAACTTTCTCCAAATTTAAAATCTGCGGAGCGCTTTCAGATAATTTCTGCTACGTTCACTTCCATAGCCTCTGAAGATCCTGTGAAATTTATTTCACACTCTCCTGAAAAATTGTGGTTTGCTTCCCATTCAATAAATTCTTCAACGTTTGGCTGAAATGAAGCAGCAGCAATAGAGCAGTTTAAACAAAACTTTGATAACACTTCAAAGTCTGCAACAAGTCCCGTGAGAATGTGAATGCCATGCAGTGACTGGTAGCCTCTTCTATGCCATGTGCCATCATACGATACTGCAATATCAGAATAACCACTACTTGACAAAGTATTGTGTGCTTCATGAACTTGCTCATGAGTAGTTTGAAGACCAATATTCTTGAGAGTACTGGCTTTTTTATGTTGTGCTTTCAACAGCAAATCGAAGGCATTGGTCGATAAACAATCGATATTCATGCTAGCACAAAGCCGCTCTAGGAGAGCAAAACATAAACCAACAAAATTAATACCATTTACAACTCTATGGTTAACTAAATATAAGGAGACCGAGGCTTTGTTTCTGTACGAGGGCTTGAATGACTCTTCAGCCACCCAACCACAAGACATACATCTTAATGTTATTTTTAAAGAGAGCCCAATCACATCAGAAAATTCTGCATAAAGTTTTTGCTCTCTACACTTACTGCACTTTATGTTTTCAAAAAGTTTTAACCACACTGAATCATGCACAAGTAGAAATTTTCCTGTGCTGAAATCAACAGGTGGCTGTTCCACAGTTTGCTCCTTACTTGGCAGGGAGTGCTCCACTTTTCTTCTGGACTTTTCTCTATTTAAAGTCAGCTGAGCCATTTTCTTGGAAGGTCGTCCTTTTTCTGAACGCCATTGTTTATTAACAAGATGCATTTTTGCAGCTCTTAAAAATAGTAAAAATACTCCAAAACACAGTAAACACAGTACACAGATATATAAGCTTCCGTCTCCTTGACTTTTTACTGTGTACTAGGGTATGGGTATGTATAAATCTGACGAAAACAAGTTTTCTACGCGTAAAAAACTATGTAATATACTGTACAAAACTTTTAGACTTTTAAAAAAAATTTTCTAGATTTTTATAGATTATAATATGAATTTACTGGTTATAGAAATTTGTTCATGGTAGCTTCGACTCTTTCGTATAGGTGCGAAGTGATGTCTATCCCGCTCGAAGATGCTTCGAGAGGCTAAGCTAGATAACTCGTGAGTAAGCCAAGGAAAATCGTAGATAATTGGCTGACTCAATTCTTATTATTATGGCACTTAAGCACCGCTTTAAGACTACGATGCTATCGTTCGATCATACCAATCTCGGCTGGATGGTAATAATAATAATAATAATATTAGCTTTATTCCAGGTCTTTGCCTAAAAAATACAGATAGTGTACAGTTTTCTGGTCGCCAGGTAGAACATAGTATTGAAGTAGTCGCTTAGTCGAAAGTATTGGTGAATATTAATGTCAATGCAATCTAATTTAGATTAGTTATAGTTAGACATGTCATAACATAAAATTAGCAAAGTCACTTAGTCGAAATCATTGGTTAACATTACAGTTATGTTAGCGTCAATCCATTATAGACTAGATTAGTCAGTCGTACATCGGTAAGTCAAATATATGCAGGTAATGAAATAATTACGTAAGTGAATTGTGTACATATATAGGTGAAATATCATAGTACGCTGTCAAAGAATAATCAGTTCAATTAGTCTAGAGCAAATAGATGCTCATGGAGAGCAGTTTTAAAGCGACTTAAACTAGGTAGATGCTTGATGTTCCCTGGAAGGGAATTCCACAGTTGTACACTATTGGCGCGGTAAGATTGCTTGACGCAGTTAGTGGATACCTGAGGAATTTCAAGGTCCTCCATGGCTCCCCTAGCAGGACGAGTCGACTGGCGCTTTTCAAACAATTCATACAAGTACGGTGGTGTGTGGTAATTTAATATTTTATACCTAAGAACAGTAGTGAAGTACTGCCGTCTCGTTCCCGTCCGGGGATCACTCCGTTTTATTTCGAAGATGTACCTGAGGCATGCATTTTGTAGGTTTTGCATTCTGGATTGCTTTTCGTACGTTGCGTTGAGTGTTATAACAGAACAGTAGTCGAGGAGACGAAAGACAAGTGCCTTCACCAGGCGGTGACGAAGTAGTTCGGTGGGGCTTGATCGAAAAAAACGAAGTGAATATAAGGTCCGATATACTTTACTCGACAGTTGATCAACCAAAGGTTTCCAGGATAAGGTCCGATCAAGCACTACACCAAGGCTTTTTACCGTCTCTACGAAAGGAACGACAGTTCCCAATCCAAGAGAAACACCAGGCAATTGCAGCTTGTCAATACGGTTCATTGTGCGCTCTGCCTGGGTTGAATCGAAGACTTGATTCTACCGCTCAACCAGGAACCGCTTGAGGTGCTGCGGGCAGTTGCCTTATCCCCTCCTCTAGCTGATCGTATGGCATGTGTAAGTAGATTTGTAAATCGTCAACGTATAGTATGTGTTTTATATTGGTTCTGTCGAAAATATGTTGTATGTCATTGATATACAGACAGAACAGCAATGGTCCGAGCACAGACCACTGTGGAACACCGAGGTTGGTTGTTACCCAATCAGAGCAGTTGTTCTTATTTATGGTTTGTTGTTTGCTATTCTCTAAATACAAGTGTGTCCGTGGTTCCGTCGAAACCCAGTTTAAAATGGATCAAGGATGTTCCTGCTGACAACATATTCTATTAGTTCTTGTGAACCAGCTTTTCCAGGACCTTTGAGAGAAAACAGTATAATGTAATCGGACGAAAGTCCGAAGCAGTTGGAGGTGCAGATTTCTTTTTAAAAGGCAGTCAGCGTGGCTATTTTCTTTGAACGAGCTGATTCTGTCTGACGCGAGAATCTATCTATCACAGTCAATCAATAAAGGTAACTATCGCAATTGATCATGAGTCTTACTAGGTCTATGTGCACCTGCTCAAAGTGCGCTTCTGGAGCTGTGAATTGCTCATTACGACATTACGTAAGACAATAACTACTGGCAGTCCAAACAACTCTTATACTACTACTTTATTTTGCGATACATATTTGGCCAAACATAACGCTGTCGAAGAATCTGATCGGTTACTTCGATGCTACCATGCGCAGACTGATGAAATATATCAAAAACGCGTTTGCGGAGGGGGTGGCGTCGCGTCGAAAAAGCTCTATTGTCGGTGGCTTGACGGAAGTCCTGCTGCCGGGTGCGTGATAACAAAAGTGTGATAGAACGAGCAGAGAACTCGGATGAATTTGCAGAGTTCGTGGCCGGCGATCACCCGGTACTTACTACTTGAGATCTTCCATCCAAAAGGCTGCAGAGAGTTAGGCGATTCTCAGAATCGCGCGCGCTCTGAAGATTTAGACGCAGGTCTCTACATCGACTCGTGGTCCAGCTGCAGTTCAGAGAGTCCTCTTCACTTCTGCGATAACACGTCAGGGTCACCAATGCAGAAACTGGTGCTGGAGATGGTAGTTCCATAACCACCTTTTGAACGTGTGGGTGAAGAGGAGGCACAAATTAATGAGAGACGCAGCTGTTGCTAAAAAAAATTAACTTTATTAAACCTAACGGTTGTTTACACTGTGCCGATCCGCAGTGGACGGACAGTCTAAACGGAATGATGATCGATCTCTTATGGTAGTCACTCGATCGCTTATCCCACTCTTTGCGTCATGGGGTATATAATGGTGGTAAATTATATGATTTGGCATCGATATGCTTATCAATTTTATCTTTAAACTATTTATAAATATTAAAAACCATAATTCGTATTGAATTACTACATTTTTTTTACTACACAAATTAATAATACTATTTTGAAAAATCTGTCAATGAATATGAAATTTTGTAAAGCTTTTACAACTCAAGTTTAATAATTTATTTATATCGTCTTACATCTAGGTTTAATAACTAAAACTAATTATGTATACGATTAATACCTTAATATATAAAGAGTAATCTTTTTTTAACCATTTCTAATCATACTTAGTTAAAATCATCATTTTGAATTGCTGTCTAGATAGATATACCTCTTAATTTTCACAGTGCCCGGATTTCAAATACTTCACCTTAGATCGATTGTATAAGTAGATAGATGCTCGGCGATTATACTGCACCAAATCTCGTAGCGAATGAAGATATAAAAAACAACGATAGTGATTCCACCAGAAAATCAAAAAGACGGGGAATAAAGCATTTATTCAGGGGTAAGTGATCAAAATAAAAGTGAAAATTGGAAGAGGATAGCCTTGGTGAATACGAATGGCAAAATATTTAAAATTTCCAAGGATTTTGCTATAATATGAGCATAGCTACACAGCGATTTAAAAAAAGTGACAACAAAATTGACGCTCAAGCTAGAACAAATTAGATTATGTTGATAATTTTTTTTCTGGTTAGTAGGCTCTGAAATAGAGGAGAGATCGAAATTTTGTTAACACGTGCATATTTATGTATCGTTGCATTTATATAGTGTAGCCGAATTATATCATATCATATTATTTTTGATATATTATTTGACAGAATTAAAAAAAAGTTATTTAAGTTGGATAGCCAACATAATTTTTTCAAATTCTTTGAATACGAAAAAAAATATTATTCTATAAAGAAAAGAAAATTAATAGAAAAAAAGTTTTCTAGAGCTTCCGTGTGATAGATCTGGCCCAGATGCATCCTTTTACTTTTTTCTGCACCAGACTTAGATACCTTACTATTTCAACAATTCAACGTAATTTTTTGTGTTCCACTCTGATCCATAGTGAGAAGATAATAACATACATAGCAAATGTATTTGGATAATAACTGATTTACAATAAGAACTATTCATGTCTTGTCGCTACGGTGAGTTGCATAATAGAGGTTGGTATTTCACAACCCCTCAATAAGATAAAGCTTAATCATCAAAGTAAAAATTATCGTAAACTGAATAATATTTATTACATTAATAAAAAACACTCAAACAGGTCGAAAATCGATAAAGTTACAATAATTGGAAAATTAAGGGATTTTTTAAAATTTTTATAATCTTTATTCTTAGACGGCAAAAATGGAATTAGCTTAATAACTCCATCATATAAATTTTTTGTTGTCATTTAAATAATGACATTATTATGTAAGTAAATATGTAACTTATTCACTATTTTTGGATAAAACTTGATTTCTGTTAATTTTAGAGAATGCAAGAAATTGTAATGCCTGAGAAACAACATCAGAAAGACATAGTTAATGGATATGTGTATTGCTTACATACATACTGCAGATACAAGTTTTCTTATATGTACGTATCACGAAAAGATTATATTTAAGACCTAAGTATAAAATAAAGAACATTTTTAGTGTTAAAGATTTACAATACAAATAAATTTCTTTATATTTCTATATATGGTGACATTGACAATTTAGATATCGTATGTTACGTGCTTGATTGAAAATTATCTTTACCAGTTATTTCGTTATTTGATAAATGTGTAACTTATTTACAAAATTTTGTCCTTTTACAACGTAAGAACAATGTAAAAACTTTTCGTCAGAGGTAAATAAAAAGTTTTTCTGAGTACAATAAGTATACTTGAAGTATATTTGGCTAAATCTTATAGATTACACAACTCCAATTATCAATTGAGGCTTTACGTTTAGTAAAATTTGCCAAATATTTTCCATATGATATATTATACGTATGCAATATTATTTTAAATTTCTTGGTAGGAAAATTATAATAATTACAGATTCGCCAAAAAATTAAATATTTCCGCATTTTTATCGAGCGGTGATGGCTTGACGGTAGAGTGTAGGTAAATGGAAGATATCTAGTTTACGGCTCATGCTTAACTGACAATACCTCTGTATTTATTTACAAGTGCCGTTAACATCGAAGCTCAAGTGGTTTGGATTCGACCTTTGTAAATTATATGAAAATTTTAAATATTTAAAAAAAAACTAATAATTACTTTATAATAGTGTTTTCGAAGTGATTTTGAATCAATTTTCTGGTCATGGAAAAATTTCAAATTTTGATATTTATAATTAAGAAAAAACTATTTATTAGAGTGTTTTGAGAAATACGTGGTTAATGTTGCTACAAATAAAAGAACTAAAAATAATAATTCATTCGTTTATGCAATTACTATTATATTGAAATACATGATTTAAGATAATTACAATACTAACTTTTATATTTCAGATACGATTATACTTGTTTTAAATCGAGTTTTACTCAAAACTCATCAGAAAAAATGTGTTTTACTTTATTACTTTAATTCTATCTTTGTTACCAATTTTTCATTCAGATAATTACTTAATTACCATATAATACTTTTTTTATTCAAATAGTCATAATGTAAAATGCATGCTTAATTACTCTTTATAGTATAAGCATACAGTTGGTAAATAGAATAATACGTATTGGATAGCACCCCGCAACAAACTGGTGCTTTTAGTCAAACTGGCTGCATATGTATAGAAAAATTGCGGGCCCGTTTCCGGTCATAGAATGTCTGTTTCGTAAACTTTAGCTGTAGTCGTACTAGAAATGGCACTGCTGGTCGTGGTAATGAGATCTTTAGAACCAGCTTTACTAGCTAAGTTGCCTGTGGCTACACTATTTGTATGTGCCAGCGATAAACTCTCAATAAAAACTTGGTCGGTTTCATTGTTGCTTAGACTTGTAAGAGATCCGGACGTCGTAGTAGTACTGAGACTCAGACCCATCTTAGCCAATAGGTTACTCTCAGAACCTGTCTTTTTGAGAATATCTGAAGATACTGTAGATAAAGTTGCCGTACACCCAGAGGCATTACGTTGTAATTGTTGTAATCTTGCATACTGCTCCTGCAGTGCCCTCTGCTTACGCAGAAGTTCTTGATGCCGATGTTCTAGCTGATCCTGACGTTCTTTTTTGCTTTGCAGGCCCTCTTGTGAATTGACGCTCTCACAGGAGCTAGAGTTGCTAATAGAGTTAACATTGTTATCAAGAGAACCCATAGGTACCCGTAAGTCACTTCTGAGTTTATGGTTGTTATCGGAAAGGGCTTTGACAAGGGGTGCACCTCTGCGCAATGTTGTTCCAGATCCGCAAGTATTGCGTGGTGGAAGTTGTGGGCTTGTGGGACTTGCAAGTGGAGACCGCGAACTAGTGCGCGGTGGTGGGGGCGGTGGAATACGGCGCGTGCTTACCATTTGCAGCAGCTCAGCATTGCGCTCAGGGATTGGCGGTTTCGGTGGTATCAGCGGAACATCTGTTAAGGTCGAGTTATTTTGATCGATATGAACTAAGTAACAGGGTAACAATTTCGATCCGACTGGCGATGAGGTATCGGGCTCAGAACTTGATGGATACGAGTGTAACCTGCGTAAAGTACTTGATAAACCGGGCATTACAACGTTAGAGCAGGGAGAATCGACGCTGCTTTTACGTCCGATCTCAGAAATATTCGGGGCGCGGCAAAGATTGCTCCTGGAGCGTCCTAACTCTGCTAAATAAACTGGTGGCTGCGTTGTGGTGTTTGAGGCCTGTGAAAGTTGAGAAGCTGGTCGACTGAAGGTTTGCAGCTCATCTAGCAGAGCGTCGAGTGCGTTCTCCGAACGCTGGGTATTGCTACCGGAGAAGTGTGGTGGTTCGGCAGAGTCGCAGCTTCCCCCAAGGATGAACGCTGCCCCCACAAGAGTGCGTTCCGTTGGCACAGGGGCGGCTGTCTGCTGTGCGACACATAGCCAACACCAAGCCAAAAAAAAAAAGAAAAAGAAACTATTAAAATACAAGAAATAATAGTAAAAGATAGTCTCCAAGTTCAGCTTGTCGCACTTTAGTACGATCATGTACCCAGGAAAAAATCAAATGCCGAATATTGTTAAAGATTTCTACATATTATTGAGATTTTATAAAACTTGTATGAAGATTAAAATTTTGGTGATTTTTTTGATAATATTCTTTTTAGGGTATTAATACTAAACATATTAATATGGAAAACTACTGTGAATATACGTATTTTTTAAATGAAAAAGTTGAAAGTGTTCATTAATTCTTAAGAATGTTATGAATTTATGTAATAACATCTTTATTAAAATTTTGCAATATGATATAAGTATCTGTCACTATTTATGCAAAATATAACATTCTTTTAAATTTCAAAAACAGTCATTTTAATTTATTCCTGGTTGCAGCTTTATAAATAAAAACTGTATTCACGGTCGTACGTGCATTATTATAGTTTTTAAAGGCCAGAAATTTTAATGTAACTTATTTCTGATATAACATTAAATATCGTAGTAATGTTGCCTTAATATTGCTTTTATATTTTCAGTAATTTCGGGTATTCCTTTAAAGTTAATAAACATATATGCAATCTTAAGATTACATCGCTGCAAGTCATCATATCCGTTTCTACATTCAATTTTTTTTCATTTTAAATTATTACTTTTACCAGGTTATAGGATACTGGCAGAAGTTGATTTTTATAAAAATTAAAAATAAGTACACTTATGTGAATCAAGATGCAAATTTTGAAGGAACCATCAGAATGATACTACTCAAAGGAATATTTTGATACGTGCAAGCCTCATTTTCGATTTTTAAAATATGAGCTATACTTCGTAACCTGAAGTACTGCACATAACAGGATAATAATATTATAACATTGTGTTAATGCATATTTCAAACTTAAAAATTTTCAACAGTGATACCGAAATCATTTTGAGCTATATTTCTTTAGAGTTGCATACCTGATTATTAACATTATAGGTATTAAAGAAATCTGTGCAAAAATGTAAATTATTTCGAATTAATATAAAAGCAATATTATTCTAATATTCAATGCTACATATGTCGTAATAAGATTACTTTATTATTTTAAATAGATCCTTGGAGCCATGTCTTCTAAATAATTAATCTATCTTCAATGCATACTGCATTAGAATATAATCGTAACATGCAATAATTTTCTATGTTCTAACAAACATGCATTATTTTCAATGAAATAATTATAACTCGGATATTATTAATCTATGCACATGTGTGTGAGAGCGCGCCTATGTGTCAGTGTGTGTATGCAAATTTATACATATAAGCAAATCACGACTACAAGGTATTTTAGAGAAACAAAAGCTAGTTAAAAACTATTATGAAAATTGAAATAATTATAAAAACGCTACTAGGTAAAGTAATTACCTGCGTCAGTTACGTCAGTTCTAGTCCGAGTTACAAGTCACTACTTGATTGGAATTCTGTTATGTTTGACACCGAGCGTGGTCCAGTATAAGTCAACTTAAAACAATACAAAATACTAAAGTGCAAACAATTTAAATCATAAAAATAAAATCTTCTTTTCTATTAGAAAAAGGATTTCCTTAAAATAGTTGTAGTTTATGTTAGATTGATTTTTCTTATGAGTTTAAAGTAAGGAATTATTACAAGTTAACGTTTGCAAATAAGTAATATTTAAAAATTTCGGAAACAGTCTAACAATCATTTTTACATATGATCCACGTGATTTGAACTCACTGAATTGCATAGTACTTGCAGTAAAAATATTACAATCTACTGTAAAAAGTATAGAAATTACTAAAAAGTTAAATTTTGGAATGAATACAATAACGTTTTAAGTAATAACAGTGTTGACCTATACACGTCTTTAATCCCACTGAAAAATCTCAGGTGAGATATTATGTTATTTCATATGTCAATTGTTCATGTGTCGTTTATGTTAAATTTGTTAGATGAGTTCTGATTTATTAAATTAACATTTAAACGTTGATTTGGAAAAACAACTTTGTCAAACCATCCCTATATGAAAATAGTATTCTCAGTAATATTGCTGATTAACTCTATCCACATTTCCATGGGATATGCTCGTTTAGAAACTAGATCGAAATTATAAAAAACCATATTTCTACTAACATCGATGTGTTCCTTATTTAATTACATAACTTACAAAAATACCTCACTTGTTTCACTTGTTTAGTTGAAATATATTTATTTACATTAAGTTTCAACAAATAAATGCGTAGTATGGATTATATACCATGCATAAGAAATTGTGTTATTCAAAATGTTTAAAATTGTAATATTTAAAAGTACTTGATGGAGAATCATTAGATTTTTTTATTGCGATTAGTTGTTAATAGACTTTGAGAAAAGATCGTCAATAACATTGATGTAAATGAAAAGGCTATAAATTTACCATATATTTAAATTAAAGTATTTTATTAAAATGTGAAAAATTAAATTGTAAATAAACGCATATTTGGAAAATGTATAGCCTTTACTTACGTTATTGAATTAAAAAAAAAAGCTCACCACATGTATACTTGCCACCTCTTATGGACGCATACCACTTGTACACGTGGTAGTTTTTTCAATACGGACGATATAAACTATATTATTCTGACCAAGTACATAAATATCTGTGGCTTTGAGGCATAACGACATAAGCCCATTTTTTTGAAATACGCTAAAACTTTGGATTTTGTATCTTTAAATGGAACTTTTTCATTTGCTACTATCAATAGTAGCTAAAATATTTCCCTAAAGCAACAATATACCAAAAACGTAACGACATAAGTTCATTTTTCAGATTTTGTGCGCGGCATAACGACATAAGTCCATATCATTTTATGGTTTATTGTAGTTGTGATGTATTT
>JAWWEQ010048962.1:0-14610 GCA_035583055.1 Torymus tubicola
TCCAACGCTACGGCGAGATAGCACCTTTTTCAGCGCTTCGCCGAGATAGCGCCTTATTCCCCTCAGCCGACGATATAGTCTCGGCCTTCTGATACACTCACAGGAGTCATCGGCAGTGCGCCGCGTAGCGAAAAATAACGAAAGCTTGCTTATTGAGAGCCGCTTACCACAAGTTAGCGTTGGCCACCGCTATGCGGCGCACTGTGAGTAACTCCCGTGGGTGTATCGGGAAGCCGAAAGTATATAAGCCGCGTAATTCAACCGTTCAAATGACTCTTTACGAAGAGTCCGAATTACAAGGCTTGCCTTGTTTTTGTTGTCTACCTTTATTTAGAAAACTTAAAGATTTACCCAACATCAGCGTGGGATCAGTTTTTAATGTAAATACAAAATAACTAATTAATAAAAATAAATAATTAATAAATAATTAATAAATAATTAACAAAATATAAATACACTTTTTGAATAGCAGTATTTTTTATGCATAAAATTTGTAAAAATAAGTTTTCATACAAATTAAGTATAAATTATACATAGATTATGCCACTTCAATCTTATGCACTATCATCTATGCATAATTTATTTATAGTCTACACTTAATTTTTTTACATGGGGAAATATTGAAGTGTAATTTTTTTTTAAATTTATTATGTTAAAAATAAAATTTAGAATAAAAATCTTTTTAGTTTAGTCATGTGGGACCCACATGGTTCCCAATGGGATCCTGCAGCAATTTCTCACATGGGTCCCACACAGTTCCCATATGGGTCCCATGTGGGCTTTTTCAGTAGGGTATACCGAGAATAACAATAAGTACTGTAGAATCATCTGCATTACGATTTATAGTTAATAGAAAATAATTTCCTATCGTCTTAGCTTTTGCTATGACAATAAATAAATCACAAGGAAGTTTTGATGCTTTAGGTATTTATTTTAGAAAACCATTGTTTTCACATGGACAATTATATGTTGCACTATCTAGATGTAGGAATCCAAATAATATATCTATTCAAAATGGTTCAGACAATAAAGAGGAAATTATAAATATTGTTTGGAAAGAAATTTTAGATAAATAAATTAAAAGAAGATAGTAAAAACTTGGTCTGCTTTCAGCGTCCTACCTTAAAAATTGGTGTACTTTCAGCGATAAAACCTGGTCTGCTTTCAGCGACCTTAAAAATTGGTCTGCTTTCAGCGACTTTCAAAATTGGTCTGCTTTCACCGACTTTCAGAATTGGTCTGTTTTTGGCGACCTTAAATATTGGTCTGCTTTTATCGATTTAAATTTTTATTGAATAAAATTAATTTTGAAAAATTTTAAAGTTTTTTTTAGAGGAATAGGCTCTTTTTAACTAACCTTTTATAAAAATAAATGAAACGAAATAAATTTGAAGTTAGTAAAAATGGGGATACCTCTTTAAAAAAAAACGCTTCTTCTATCTACCTTCTGGTTGGCGCGGAGAAGACAGACTTTTTATATCTTTCTATACTTATATACGATTTACCTATCCTTTGTTAAAATTGGAAGATTCTTTGATTTTTATCTAAATCTTCTTTAGAGTACATTTGTGTGCATTAGGCTATGGTCATATTTGTTAACAAAAATAACAAAATTAATCTTGATGTCCTTGATATCTTTACATTTTGATGTCCTAAAATATTTTTACCTCTCATTCACATTTTAGAATAAAAATTGATTTATATATCGTCGCTCTTGATTAAAAAGGAGCCAACTCAGCGTCCGGTTCAAAAAGGAGCCAACTCGGTGTCCGCGTCAAAAAGGAGCGAACTCGGTGTCCGGTTCAAAAAGGAGTTAACTCAAACGCGATTTTTTTTTCTCGAAATTTAGGTTGGCAACACCATCGAATGAGAAAATGTATAATTTGTAATATACTTATAGACTGTACATTGATTATAAAATATGTTATAGTTTTGTATGTAAATTTTTTTTTTGTACCATAGCTTATAAAAAGACATTTGAGATTTTACCTATAAAAATACATCATCGGTTTCCTAAGAAAAATTATTTAATTGTTAAAGAAAAACCAGCTTTTGTAATAAATAGATGTATACAAGAAATGACTAAAAGTAAAACCATACTCATATATAAAGTTGCTAATTGTTTTCCTTCCTTAAATACAAAATAAGTTTTCACATTTAATATTTTGTGCTAAATATATTTACGTTAAAATATACGTATATATACACTAAATATATGTATATTATAGAATCGAAATACGCGATCATCGACTAGGGTTAATCAGCGCGCTACTCGTGCCTATATGCATAATAACATATTTTATAATATGTACAGTCTATAATACTACAAATGATATATTTTCCCATTCAATGGTGTTGCCAATTTAAATTTCGAGAAAAAAAAATCGCGTTTGAGTTGGCTCCTTTTTGAACCAGACGTCGCTTTGGCTCCTTTTTGAACCAGACGTCGCGTTGGCTCCTTTTTGAATCGGACGCCGAGTTGGCTCCTTTATAATCCTGAGCGACGATATAAAAGGTCCATGAATGGTGGCTGGCGAGCGGAGCCAGCAGGAGGTACCCCCCTGGTGTATATATATATCTATATTATAAAAATATTTCGCCGCTATAGCTGCCGCCGCCACCGTGTAGTATAATCGGTGCGGGCGTAAAGTGAGACTTTACTCCCTCCGGGAGTAAAGTGGGGAAATTTTATTACAGTTGATAAGAAAAATATTAACTCCCTTTATTACAGAGCAGACAAGTCGACCCCTTTTTTAACACACAGTCAAGTTGACTCCTTTCTTAACGCGTAACAAAATTAACCTTCTTTGTACCGTGCTTTATTTATTTAAATTATTTTCAAATTGAAAGTATTTATTTAATAGGTAACCGTGCGTTATTTGTTTAAATTATTTTCAAATTCAAAGTATTTATTTAATAGGCAACAGTGCGTTATTTGTTTGAATTATTTTCAAATTCAAAGTATTTATTTAATAGGCAACAGTACGTTATTTGTTTAAATTATTTTCAAATTCAAAGTATTTATTTAATAGGCAATTAGGTCTTTCTGTAATAAATTAACGTATTCCCAATTTACTTATATTATACCTTTATATGATTCTCAAAATTCAAAGTGTTAAATAGGGGATTAGGCCTTTCCGTAATAATTTTTTTTTTTAAATAATTTATAATTAAATCTAATTACAATGTAAATTAATATTTATTACAGGATAGGATACCTCTACAAAAAAACTTGATTCCACTCTTCATCTTTGATTTGTGCAATATCATCTAAAAATATTGGTTGCAAATATGCCATATATTATTCCGGTATTTTTTTGGTATAATACGATGGTGTCATCAGCTTTGCTGCAACAAACTTTGGTAAGACCATAAACGTAAAAACAACTGATGATAAAGGATTTTTTGGTATTCTTGCCTTATTTTTGGATTTTACAATTGACCGGTAAAAAATTATTTTACTTTCTAGTAATATGTATTCATATTCATAATTAATTCATACCATAACTAGTAATTTGTTTATAATGCATAACTTTTTCCACGAATTATGCTTCCATATTTGTCGTTTTTTAACTATTTGGGGCCTCAATGTCGATTACTGGCTTATTAATTACATTTGAAATAATACATTTTTTTGCGATTTTGATTGATATTTTATTTTTATATTGGTTATTATGAAATGTGTAATGGGCGCCGATATAAGGTGCGAATAATTACTTACGTTGCGTAGCGAGATTCAAATCTCGCGCGCTTATACGGACCGTGACCGACAGCGCACCGCGCGGGGCGCGAACAAGATTGATTGTGAGAAGAAGATGAAGGGCATGTTGTTGAGTAGAGTGACATGTCAGAAGTGAGCTGCGTCACCGCGCGTATACGACAAGTGTGATAGTGTGTGCGCCGCGTCTCCACCGCTGCAAGAGTGAGCGTCACAAGAGTGAGCGCTACCAATCACGAAAGAGATAGAGAGAGATAGACGCGGCAACGTCAACTGCGAGCGAGGATAGCGAGGATTGACTCCATTCCCGCGGACTCTACGTGCGTTGCGACTACGATGGCTGGCCAGCTCCGAGTAAGTCATGTCTAACGACTTGTTGTGAGTGATTATTGTTGCGTGCGCGAATACCTCGCGGTGATATAGTTTGCGCATTGCGAGTCGTGTAGTTGCGTAGTGAATTCTTGCAAAGCGATAAAGCCGGCGCACAAAATATCTGCCTACTACTCAAATCTTAACCGATTTCAATAATTTTTTTTTAAATTGTTCGTTATTAGCAGAACTTTTAAGAGTACTGTGCCTTTCTTAAATAATCGCCAAAAAATCTCCGAAAATTAATTCTAGTTCGAGGCTTAACTTACATAAGGAATACGGCAGATCAGTTAGTTATTTGATTTTCATTCAGAAATTTTGCCAATTTCTAGGTATTGCAGCAATCTAAATATATATTTAATCTTTAAAATCCACAACGTTTGATTAACAAACCAAAACCTGCAGATCAAAAACCCACAAATTCGAAAACCCATAAACTCCAAAGCCTCAAATTACAAATTAAGAAACCTGAAACCCACAAACTTCGAAACCAAAATCTTCTGGCTCAAAAACCCCAAATCCATAAATCCCAAACCTAGAAACCGCAAATCCATTCACCGAAACACAACCAAATCAACTTCCAAATTCACAAACTCAAAATCTGTCAAACCTAAATTCATAAATGCCAAATCTATAAATCCTGAATAAATAAACCACAAATCCACAACATCCAAAAACACAAATCCCAAATCCTCAAAATCCAAACCCAGAAATCCCAAAACCACAAAACCCCAACTTCATAAATCCCAGAGATTTTCCGATATATTTAGATTGCTGCTATACTTAGAAATAGAAATAGAATTAATTTTGGCAGATTTTTTGGCGATTATTCAAGGAAGGCACAGTACATCCTAAAAGTATAGATAATAACGAACAATTTAAAAAAAAACTATTGAAATCGGTTAAGATTTGAGTAGTAGGCAGATTTTTTGACATAAAATGATTGTTTTCCCACTGTGTGGCGGCGCGCGCCGGCTTATGTAAAAGTCTCGGCCTACGCGTTTTATTGGACTTAACGTTAGCATCCAGACTTTGAATAAAGTAATTCTTATTTTATCTTTCATCTCGAGTCACGCGTTTTCATTTAGCGTGCCCGGCCCGGGCATGCTTCCCGAATACCGCTCTCTACCCTTTCAAGCTGCAATTGTGCATCCGTATCCGCGAATTTTTCATGTTGTGCACGCGCAAAGGGTCAAAATCGAAATTTCTGTTTTGACACGTGGAATCGTTTGCAAATGCGACTAACAAACGGACACACATAAAAATGGTGGTGCCGCGCATGCGCAGTGGTCGAAAAACGAAAATTTCGATTTTGCACGCAGAATCGTTTGCGCGTGCGCCAAAGAGGTTGGCGCAGGCACTAATTTTCTGGACATGTACGCCATTAGCGTAGAAAAGGCAAATAAGGCCCCATACCTTGCGAAACCGTTTTTGCATAGTGGAAATCGTTTGCGAATCGTCAGAAAACGTTTGAGCAATACGATAAGGAAACATAACCTCCAAGCAAGAGGAAAACTAGAGAAATTAGGTCTAGCGAGACCCACCAGTTGGAGGAAATTGTATTAGTAGTCAGTGGTAATCCAGTAGATACCTGGTGAAGGATACAACTGACAGTACAGAAAGCACATAAAGTTATCGTGAGATTGTGAATAAATCCCCTTGCATAAACTCAAAAACAGTATTAAAATGTCGTCGGCCATTCAAGAGGCAGCACAGGATTGGGTGTTGTCTCTATCTTGTAATGAAATTGACAATTACCTGTCACACATGGAGATGACGTGACACCCGGGCACCTATTCGGCCAGATGGACAGGCTGGAATTTAAAAATTAATTTAAGACATACAAATATTTTTATTAATTATTACCTACAAAAGGAAAAATACAAATAGTTTACAAAATTACGAGTCTATGCAAAAACTATTGGTTTTTAGTACGTATGGCATAATGGCAAAAAGTTTCTCGCCAAGATGGGAGATGGGGCGAAAATTTTCACGTTTGCTACCAAAACTGACTTTGCCAGAATAATGCAAAATTTAAAACAAAATAACAACGACAATAGAGTTAAAGGCACAGACCGTAAAAAGAATACCGATTGTAATAATTCCATTGCTGACGAAAGGGATAACATTGTCCCCGAAAATCGAACTGATCAAAGAATGAAAATACGAGTAAAAATAAAACCAAAGGTAAAAATAAGAATAAAAATACATGTAAAAATTAAAACAAACAGTTACCTCCAAGCCATGACTAAACAATATCTCCACTGGAAGTCTGAAGAGAAATCAGGGAGTGCTGAAAACGTTTTTCATCAATGCTACTTCCCTAAAAAAGCACATTGATCAATTTCGTATTTTTCTACGTGATAACCCGACTTATCACTTATTTAGTGTTGCTGAGACCAGGTATGATCCGTCTATTTAGACAGGATAGAAATCGGCATGGAAGAGGAATTGCTCTCTATGTCCGAGATAATTTTATTTGCGAGATTTTAGAATCATCGGAGACACAAATGTGTGGTAAGCCAGGAAAGCCAGAATAAACTTTCTATTCCCTCAAAATCGATGACTCTGAACCCATGCTAGTTTCTGTCACATACATACTCCTGATGTGGCCTTTATAAATGACAAAAAATTTTCTGATAAGATTAAATATTAATGTAGAAATTATTCCAGAAAAATTGATATGGGTGATTTGAATGCTTGCATCCTCTTGCGAGATGATTGTGGGGCGAAATTTGTTCGCAAATTGGCTGCAGAATCATCCTACAGACGGCTCAGCATGGTGCGACAAATCACTCTCGTACATTTCCTACTTGGATTGAATTAATTCTTATCGATGAAAATGACACCATACTTGACGCACGTAATGTTCCTGCAACCTATCCCAACAGTATATATAATATATATGTATAACATAATGGTATATAACATAATATACCATTATATTATAACAGTATATAACATAATGGTCATATCACTACCGTGGGTAATATCACTGAAAGAAAATTCAGAACTCATTAAATATAGAAATTACAGAGGACTTACTCTTACTGCAATGGCTGAATTTCTGTCTGCTTATGATTGGTTGCCTTTTACAGACTCTGTTAGTACAGATACGGAGGCAGCACTTGGTTATCTCTGCGACATTCTTACAAAAGCAATCAATGAATTAGCACTCGTAAAAATAATTAAGCCACAAAAGCACCAACTACCGTGGGTTGGAGCAGAGTTAACTAGGGTGCAGCAAAAACGCGACGCAACTTACAAACGTTACAAGGGGACAGGGAAGACTGCTTACCTTGAGCATCTTCTTGGTTGAACGCTAAGCTTGGAGTACCTCAGGGATCGGTTCTAGGACCCTTATTGTTTTCCTGTACATTAACGACATACGTGACGTCTTCGGCCCGAGATGCATCAAGCACATATTGTATACAGATGACTTACGGTTTATATTCAAGTTCCCCGCGATAGTGTGGATGAGGGAATTGCGGCGCTGCTACGAGCAGCAGAAGCGGTTTTAATATGGGCAGATGATGCGGCCCTTACGTTGAATAAAGCAAAAACGAAAGTGATTATATTTGGTCAAAGTCGTTTCATTAACTACTTTTCCTCGAACTCGAAAACGTTCGATCTCGGAGTTGGCACCTCTATCCCGTTCTCTGAAACCGTCAAAAGTCTTGGTGTTGTACTAGATGCAAATCTCGTCGTGCATCGTGGAATACGCACGTAAATAAAATTATTGAGAAATGTAACCGTGCATTGTTTAGTTTGCGCTTTTTTCATCGGTACCCCACTGAGAATCTGCGCAAAAGGCTAGCAGCAGCGCTACTGTTTCCACATTTGGACTATTGTTCGGTGGTTTTTCTTGATGCATCTTAAGAGTTGAGAAACACTTTATAGAAATTGAAAAATTCATGTGTTAGATATGTGTTAGGTGTAAGTCGCGTTGATCATATTTCACCCCATAGAGCAAGTCTGGGCTGTCTACGCACAGATACGAGGAGACAATATTTCATGGCAGTACTGATGTACAAAATGTAAGCCAGCGATTCTTTTTAGAAATTTCCGACAAAAATTGTCATTCTCGTGTATTTTCTAGTTAACTATACTCTCTAGTCATCAGTGATATCACTTATATAGTCTTTGACTTACTATTTCAGTATTATTAATTTTTAGAAACAGAATATGATATCAAAAATAAAAATTGGCTAAGAAATTGTAGTTGATTACGTTAATTTTATATTGTTATTTTTAACACTGTATTACACGAAATATTTATATATGTATTATGTGTGTAAAGCAATTGGTTTACAATAAATGACAATTTACAATTACTTCCGCCCCAGAAACGCAGCCTAGGTGGGAGGAGACCGCCGGAGCAGGGTGAGAGGTGCGAGCTGACCAAAGAACAGTGCTGCAGGCCTGTCGTTGAGTTTCTCAAGGTCGGGATTTGACCACTCGAGAGACATCGGACAAGTGGTTCGAAAGTGGCAAATATGGTTCTCTGGCGCGAAAAACCAGAGTACCGACGTATTTTTGGCGAGACTCGAAGATTGTAGAGTCCTGGTAAACCTCTCCGAAGAAGAGATACTGTCATCCTTGTCGGAACTCTTTACCGACACAGCCCCCACGTGGTATAGAAATGAGAAAGACAAATGGACCACGTGGCAGAATTTTGTAGCGGCAGTAAAACGTTGGTACGGGACAACAAAGACGTACCAACAGCGGTTAACAACCGCACGCACGGGGGGGGCGGGGGGGTGAGACAGTAAGGGATTACATCACGTGCTTTATTGCGATAACAAGTCGGTCGTCGCCGGAGAGATAATTGGACCGCTGCCCTGCACCTTGAAAGGTTTCGAGTACATCTTGCTATTCCAAGATACGTGCACCGGGTGGTGGAAACTTCGCCAATATGCAACGCCAATGCAGAGACGGTGATAGGGGCCTCAATCGGAAGATATTCCTCCGGTTCGGTTGCCCGGAAGTCCTCCTAGCGAACCATGACACAGCGTTTTCGAACCATGTCGTGGAAACCTTCTTGAGGAAACGCGGTGTGCATTACACCAACACTCCACCCTACCATCCTCTGACGAACCAGGTAGAGCGTGCACATCGGTCGTTAAAGACGATGGCTGCTCCTTACTTTAATCAGCTGCACCCCGTCTGAGATGAGAAACTTCCGGAACTTTTCTTTGGCATGAATACGGCTGTGTCGAGCTCTACCGGAATGAGCCCTGCCCGGTTGCTTTACGGCAGACAACCCGCGCCACCTGGTAGACAGCGGAAACTGCAAGAGGTGACTGCAGAAACCCTGAAAGAAGAGCGGAGGAAACCTCCGTGGGCGACGACACGATACTGCCCGATCTGTGAAAGCCTCGGCGCCAGGAACGCGCGCAGGTGCTCAGATCAGGTGAACCACCCGTCTAAACGGCAAACACCGACATCACAGGAAACGGGCATGAAGACAGGTTCGAATCAACGGAAAATCAGGTTGAGGTAACTTCGATAACTGAGCCTTCTTCACTGTTCTGGCCCCTTATTACAGACCCTCTTTTCCTTGCAGATGGCCTTCGTGGGGAAAAACCTTACACTCCTTGTTGTTCGTCAACCGTCCCTATAAACGGTTGATATAGAGAATCCTCTCTTATAAAATTGTCGTAAAAAATATTGGCTCCTTTATGTATTCGCTGTGCTTGGTTATTAAGAAAAAAAAGGATGCTAATTTCTGACTTTTTCTAGTTGAAACCGAGCAAAATTTGACTTTTTACCTCAAGTATTTATAGAATAATAAATAATTAAAAATAGAAGAAAATGTGACTTCCTTGCAAAAAGAGTGTGTATAATTATCTTATTCCCTACTAATAAAACTAATCATTGAAAGAAGAAAAGTGAGATAGCGTGTTCACAATCTCATAAAAAAGGAAAGAGATACGTGCAAAATGCGTCTAAATTTTTCTAATCGAGGAAGGAATGGTTAGATGAGGTAGGGTTCAATAAAGATCTTACTATTTGTGGTAGTTATAGGACTATGTTTATTTTAAAAGTAATAAACAAAGTGAACTTACTAGAATAAATCTCTATATTTATAGAGGGTACCTATTTCTACCCTAATGATAGTCCTGACGTAGCTTTATTACGATAAAATCAGTGTGGAAGTAAAGTCGTCTCAACCGTTGACTGTAGCAGCGACTGCTGTGCGACGCGCGGCAAACCTCGTTTCGCGGCCGATGTTTACGGCGAGGAGAACAGTTGTCCACAATAACAGGGAAAACTCGGTTAAGTAAGAACGACTAAGGAGGAGAATGAAAAGGCAGTGCAACCAGTGGCTTAACCTCCGTGATGTTCGTTGATTCCACTGGGAGACCTTCAGATAAATGATTTATGGATTTTCTTGTATATCTTTTTCCTCCTTGTTGTGATCCTGGTGGCAGCAGTCCTAGGGCAGAGGTTGTACCTTGGAGCTGGATAATCTATGGGCACACTTCTCCAGAATGTCCAAAAGGTTCCGCTCTCCTGGATCACTGCTACTCCCTGTGGCTGATCAACTCGTTGGATTTTTAAAGATCTTTTGAATGTTTCCCCTTCACGTGGAGACTTGGTTGAAGGGAAAAGAAGAAAAAGGGAAGGATTCATTGGGATAAGGAGCGACAGTAGGTATTGTTGAAATTCCCAGGAAAATAAAAGAATGAATGGGATATGGACTACCAGCCCTCCGGAGACGGAGGAAGAAGCTATTCCTGCAACAGTGGCCGCACAAGAATGCAAGGGGTTGAAGAGTATAAGTGGTTGTGTGTGAGTGTGTGATACGCAGCCCTTCACTCTATATACATTATACACATAGGGAAAAGGATGAAGATATAACTGAGTGATACTAATTTTCCTGTATCGTGTGCAATCCGGATTAGGTTATACAATAAATTCTGTGTTAAGGTGGCCTATACTACATTTGGAAATGAGCGGACGCAGCGTGAGTTCGATTAAGGAATTCCATGCAAAATGTGAATCTTTCAAGGTTATAAATTAAAATAAAATATAAATTAGGTGTACAAGTATCTGTACAAACACAGACCACACAAATTTTTATAAAATAACTTTTATAAAATAACTTTTAGAAAATAATCTTTCTAAAATAATTATTATAAATAATTTTTATAGAACCGATTTTTATGAAACAAATTTTATAAAAATTGTTAATTGAAGTGGAACGAATAAAAATTGTATATGATTAAAAATTTATTAGGATTATGCTGAATTTACAGCAAGCTTAAGAAATATAAGATTTGATTTACACGAAAAATTCACCCCCTGCATGGAATTCATTCGTGCCTGAATACATACAGATATATCAAGTTTCCTAATATAAGTAATTTGTTGAATTATAATTGAAATTTTCTACCGGGAGTAATGAAATAGAGTGTATAATTAAATTATAAGTAAATAGCTTACGAAACTGATATTTGTAGAATACGTTTGTTGGATGTAATTAGGCTATTATAAGGAATAGTATATGTATATATCCTTTAATTGTTTGTACAGAAAATTTGTTATTCAAACGGAGCATCCTACAGATCTCGTTAATGAACAGGTATCGGTTGGATGTAATTTCCTTTTTTCTTTTGAATATTTTATAAAAAAAGTGTAACGGGGTTCCTTTGTCAATTTTTACTTCACTTATTACTGCACTCGAACTGACCGATTGGGTGGCTAACTAGGAACTAAACGCTTTGTGCGGTGTCCCACGCTACGTCGTACTCCCTTCCCTTAACTTAAAGTCTTTGAAGTTTCGGGGAGGTAGCCACTTGATGAATTTGTAGTGCGCCTGTCGCTTTTAGAGCGGCTTAAAATTTCTAATTCATAACCAGCGGAATAATTTTATTCCGAAAAGATTTTAAAATTAAAAGAAAAACGCACTACAAAGTCCTCACGTAATAGTCTACTTCAATTTATATTTAAGGAAATAATCATTTTTTGGTAAAATAATACTAGTGTGAGGAAATTTCTTACAAATGTTACCAGTTTAGTCATATTTTGATTAAGCTTATATTAAATATATAAGTTAACACTTTTAAAAAATTATAAATTTATATTTAGAAAAATAATTTTTGAAAAAGTGCAATCACAAACAATGATTATGATTGTGACGTTTTTGCAATAGTTTTTACTGTTGTTATTTTTTAGAACATGTATCTATACGTAATCTTCATTATGATACTTCTCAAATGCGTTCCTATTTATTAAAGGTCAAATTGACATTTTTCCCATTTAAAAAAATTATTTTTAAAAAAACTACGAGAAGAAAAAATTAAAAACAAAATTAAATAGTGGTAGAAAACAAGATCTAAGTAGGATAACTGAAATATTATTTACAACACATTTAAGAAAAAGAGAAAGTGCAGATCTAACTGAACAACGAATCGTATTAATTAAAAAATTAAAAATTGATGCCAATAGAAAATATGAAAACATATACAATGAGTTATGCGATATTGAAATAAATAAAAAAGTATCCCTTCTTAAAAAAGAAATACCAGAAAAGTGAAGCCGACTAAGATGTGTTCTGATTGGTTGATCTATAAAAAGGCGCGATATTTTGAATTAAATCTCAAATTTTGAAAGTTTTAAATGATAATAACTATTTATAAATTGAAATAGTATTGTCAATAAGTTTCGTTATATTTATTATCAATATTTTACTATAACATAATTATATGTATTAAGAACTAATGTGTATTCACCCAATGTTTTAAGTGTTAAATAACGGAAGAAAAAAGAATGATTGACGTTCTTATTTGCGAGTTCTTAAGTACATGTATTTATAAAAACATTTTATTTTATTTTATTTCACTATTCCCTGTGATGTCTGTACAGAAGAGTTGCATGACAAAAAGACGAGCGCATGTAATGAGCGTCTGACGGCAGTCGTTTTCCGAGCCTTGTAGAGGTTGCACAATAATTTTATTTATAATTTCTGTTAAATAAACTATTTACAATAAATAAATAAAGTCTTTTTATTTCGTTTACAAAAAAAAATAAGGAAATAGAAAAGAATGAACCTTAAAACATTTGGAATTTTTATGTGAAAAAAAATCATAGGTCGTATAGCAAATATAGAATTTAATGAAAAATTAATCAATGAAAATTACTTGGGTACCATGACTGAAATTTGGAAATATTGCAAAGCCAAACATTTTTCTTTTGAAGGTACAAGAGATGCAGAATTTTCTAATTGTTGTCATAAGGGAAAAATAGATTTACCAGAAAATCCTCGTTACCCAGATGAGATGAAGGTATTGGCAACGAGTTTTTCAGAGGACAGTATCAATTTTCGTAAAAATATTCGTGCATACAATAATTTTCTAGTCTTTGCAAGTTTTGGTGCAAAATTTTACAAGATAGCAGGTCATGGTCCGCAAGTTATAAGAATTTGTGGTCAAATATATCGCAATGTTTATGCATTGCATTCAAAAAAATGAAGCACGAAAATACGGACAATTATATGTTTTAGATAATGAAATGGCAAAAACTCACCAAAAAAGTAATAAAAGTAATTCTAATACAAAATAGGAACTTTTAAATCGATTAGCTAACTTACTAAGAAAAATTAATCCTTATGCTGAAGCTTATAAAATTATGTATGAGGTAGAACAAGAAGAATTCAAACAATGTATTGGAAGAAACCGTCAGCCACGGAGAGTTACTATGACAATAAAAAAAAATAAAGATTTAGATAAAAATAGATATAACGAAGCTAGATGTAATAAAGTGGCAATGATTTTTGTTGGAAAAGATGGTCAACTACCTGTTGCGTTACGCGTCTCCGACGAAATTTTGATTTCTACTTTTTCTGTTTTTATATATAATAAGTGGCATACAACATTTTTTACCAGGGGCTATACAATTTCCCTTTTCCCTCTAACTTAATAAATCAAATTTCGCTTGGAACGCGTAACGCGGCACGCGTCCGGGAATGCGAGGTTGTCATTGTTGCCGCATCTGGTGGTCCGATGTACAACTTCGCCTACCGGTGCAACGGACAAACCCATGTGCTAACCGTGCAGCCAAGCGACGCTTGAGCTGCAATATATGTTTTTAGATCATTCAGTAGTTGGTTGTATGTTGTTAATGCTTTGAATAAAATTATATAATGATTGCTAATATTTAGTGCTTCCTGCTGAAACTGACAATTAAAATCTATTAAAATTTATTGAAATTTGATAACTTTTAATTATTTTTAATATTTTCAATAGAATATTTAATTTGAACTAGGGGGGCTGTGCCCACCTGCGTGTCTCGCTACGCTCGACACGCCAAACCCCCGTTCCTCGCTTCGCTCGTCGCATGTAAAAACTTCGTTTTTAAATTATAGGCACGACCACATTACTCAAGAGTGCCATATGATTTTGTTAGTATGCTAATTTTTTTTGTTAATTTAAAAAATTAATTAATTTTTTTATATCTGTGTGTAAAAAAATTAATATTTCTGTGAATTTTAGATATTTCAAATCCTTTTTGTAAGTTAA
>JAWWEQ010048963.1:0-14610 GCA_035583055.1 Torymus tubicola
CTTTCGGGTGGCACTTGTAATATTTTGTGAGGATGTCATCGGGAGGCTCCTCGCCCGCCGACGCCATGTTGGTGAATTTTGTAAATACTTTCTAATTCTATAGGTAGTTTGACGTTAGAAGGGCAGTTCCGAGCTAAAAAAATCGAAAAACTAATAAAAATAGTGTTTGACACTAAATTGGTGACATACCTTCGCGTAGGTATTATACTGGTCAGACCGTTGATATGGATCGGATAGGTAATATCTTGTAGAGTAGTGTTTTTTGAAATCAAAAATACTCACATTATTTATTTTCTTTATTCATTATATATCTTCTCAATTTTCTCACATAATTTTTAAAATTCATCATGAAATACTAATATTTCAGGTCAGCAAACCATTTGAATACCCTTTTAAGTAGGTTTTTAGACAATTGTAACCCTAAACTTAACGAAACATTACAAAGATAAACGCTGTTGACAGAAGAATTAAAAGTTATGTAAAATTCCTTATATATAAGTCATCAGTTAGAAAGGTTTAGAGAGCTGAGAAAACGCTCAGAAAGAAATTGTCAAGCGAAAAATGAAATGAATAGAGAGCAGATGGGGAGCCCGAAGGAGCAATATAATAGAAGAATATAATAATAATTAAAATTAATAAATAAAAAATAATAATAATATAATAAAAAATAAATATATACTACATAAAATTCAACGAAAATTTATGTATAATTTGATACTTACCGTTTAGCGTAAGGTAATTATAACATTCTAACAGCAGACGAAATTTTATATTAGTTGTATAATTGCAACTATTAAAAATTTGTTCTAAAGTTATTATAATTTCATTTTCGATTAATTTGGTTCCGGAACAAACTGCAAATAGTTTAATATTAATTACATTTATTTATTTATTTAATTTTTTTAATAATCATTAAGAAAGTATACTTGACCATACTATTTTTTGACAAATACTTCATTATTTTCAATAAGGGTAGTAACATTTTGCTTTTTTTATAAAAGTTTTGTAAAAACATATGGAACAAGCAAACTGCATTTCTAGATATAATTATGTTTATAAAATTAACGTCTTTTAATATAAGCTGTAAATTAATAATATAAATAAGTAATTTTTTATTATTTTGAATAGATAAATTAAAACATTTAGGAGTAATAATAAGGCTTCTATAACGAGACAGTGGTATATATAGTGTCACACTCTGCTGGGGATCAGAGCAGAGCAGCGGATCAGGAAAGCCCAAACCTAGGCCAGTCTAGTTACTATTGTTGCTGTCTCTCTCTCTCTCTCTCTCCCTCTCTCTCCCTCTCTCTCTCCCTCCCTCTCTTTTCCTGCTTACTCTAGACGATGTTGCGAGGAGGCGACGGTTATGCTCTTGCGAGGAATGTTTCGGCGCACACGGACCGGTGAATGGCGAACGAATGCCGGCCGGTGACGCGCACGCACTTGTGCATGCAGTGTTGCACCGATCGGCCGTCATTTTCACCGTGACCCGTCGGCAAGCCGAGCCAGCGCTGTCGTGCAGTGACTCTCTGGAACTGGAAGTTATCACATGTGCGATTTAATTCAAAGATTTCTGGGAATCGTGTCTGCATTTATTTAAACAGCAAAAATCGCGTAGACAGACTAATCAAAGAAAAAATAAATGTCAATCAAAATATCTTAATTATGCGCCTATACATAGAAAAAAAACAAACGTGTAGTCATCTCTAATGCCCTCACATTCTTCATAACATTATCATACAAAGTCTTGCACAAAAAGGCATAACTATTGTTTTACAAGAACATCACATTAAAGCTTCCTCTAGTAAAAGCGGACGTATGAAGTAAAAGTTTTTGACGACCCTAGGAGTTCTGACCATTTTTCTATTTTTCTTAATATTTCGATTGATAAATATCAGTACAAAAAGAAAAATTTCGGACTTCACACTCTTAAAACTAGATCGGATGAATTTGCCCAGTTTCTTAAATACCCTCTAATACAATTTTACAATAGCGAGTATGATCATCTTAGCCCGACTGAGAAATATTCTTTTTTACTGATATCATAACTAATGCGGTCAATGCGTCTACTTCTAAGAACAATAAAAAAGAAAAGACAAAACAGCCGTAAGAAACGTCGTCCCTTGGTGCGATGATGATTGCAATAAAGACAAACGACTTAGATGTGCCGCGTGGAAAAAATGGCAATTTTCCAAAAAAATAGAAGATATAATCAATTATTAAAAAAGTGTAGCCGTGGCAAAAAAAAGTATTTCATTCCAAACTTACCCTAACTATGTCTGGAAGAAATGTAAAATTCTTAAAAATAGCTGGATAAAAAGTTTTAACCCCAATACTACACAAAATTTATAAAAAGACCTTACTTTTGATGCACTTGACAAAATCTCTCCCCCTTGGGTTCAAACCAAACCGAAAATTACGCTTACAACCGGCACCAATAATTTTTTGGACAAACCTTACGAATTTTCTGAATTTAACTTGCTCTTGATGGTAAAGACTCCAAGTCCTCACCAGGCCTTGATCGTATGGACTCTTTAATCATGAAAAAATTACCTATTCAGTATCATTTGATATTATTGGATATTCTTAAAGAACTTCATAAGTCGAAAGTCTATCCCAACAGTTGGAGACACTCCTTTTTACATTTTATCGCCAAAACAGACGGACTGAACCTAAGACCCATTGCTCTAATTTCCTCGTTATGCAAACTTTTCGAAACTATGTGTAAAAATCAAAAGCAATGTATAAAATTATCAGTGACGCTCACTGTAAATGTGGTTATCTTAGCCAGGACATTGATCATGTTCTTTGGAATTGTAAGCTATAAGATAATTATAGAAAATAATTCACTGAAAATCTAAATAGGATCAATGTTTTCCTGTCTCTGTTAGCTGAATTTCTGTTAACCTCACCTGAAAGCTCTGCATGCCTCTACATGTTTGACTTTTTACAGAAATGCCAACTGAAGATATAACAAACAAATATCTAACTTACTTTTTGTAAGCTGAAATGGGCCCATGGACTCAAATGTTTAATAAATAAAAAAAAACAAATACTACACATATCCAAAGTATAATTTATTTGAAAAATTCATACAATATTTATTTATATATATTGTAACTTAAATGAAAATTCGACTACTGTGCAATCAAATATAACATTACACTTGAGATTAATATTATGACTTGACAGATACGATGATTTTGTAATGATTGCACTGTCATAAACCAGAAATTGTTATATATCAAGTAAATGTCCAATGATGTACCATCCTGGAGTGGGTTTTCCCGATAGGATTTATCCCATGTGGTTAGCCTATTGGATTTTCCCCACCTCACAGGCACACGCCTGGGCGAATGCGGGACTATAGAATAGAAAAAGTGTTTCTTTTTTATGATATTTAACGACGTTCTGTATGTGCTCTCTTGCGGTGCGAATCAACGACGGAGGTTCGTGATGAGTTGGCAAACAAACAGTTGTGCTTGTATCAATCGGTGAAGGTCTGGGACTCAAACCCGGCTTGACAAGTAATTCATCCCAGTTGTACCAATTGAACGACCGCTACAGACCTTTATTTTCTAGGTTGAGCGAATCTCTCGAGCGAATCTCTCGAGCGAAACCCGCAGTGGAATCGGACTTTCGGTACTCATGTGCTCAGCGGAATCATTGTACTTACAAGGAGAACACCAGGGATGCGGGTCTTGGAATTGGCTGAAATTGTAGAAGACACTCCTTTACGACAGATAATGGGACACGTGTCTCAGGGTTTTCCTGAATGGGCCTTTTGTTCCGAGATTCAAGCTCTTTTATGTCTAAAATGACGTATTTTTGATAAAAATGAGGTTTCTTTCTTTAGTCATAACTTAATGAATATTTATTTTGTGTATATAGATTAAAAGATATATAAATAGAGAAAAAAAGCTTTAATTTAAGCTTTCTCTCGTTAAAAAATGTCAATTTTTCAAAAAGTTAAAGACAATCAAAAATAGAGCAAGAAGATAGCTTAAAATACCACCCAATAAATGCTTTTAAAAGATGAGTAATTTTTAGTCATTTTCTTACCCTATTTTCAATTTCCTTTAACTTTTTGAAAAATTGACATTTTTTAACGAGAAATATGTATGAGTGTGTGTATAAAAATTATTGAATTGATATCAATATGTTTTTGCTGGCATCAAATTTGATATATTTTTTTTATTTCTCCGTCTCTTACGTACTAAGTTTGGAAACTGAATTTCCACATTTTTTTTCTTACATTTTAAGGTCTACAGAATAAGATAAGACCAGTTGGAGGAGTATGCCACTCCTTTTTTTGAAATGTCGAAAATCAAAAGTTGTAGAGATATGTCCATATATCCCTAGTTTTAGGAGACTGAAAATACAATTACGAGCTCATTATACCAAGCTCGAGCGTGCGGTGCGTCCGAGCATAGCGCAAAGAGCTCGCGCGGCCACTCGCCACTATCTTTTAAATCGTGTTACTTTTGAGCCCTTCATTTCTCCATTCTGAAAATTTAGGGTTTTGTAGCTTAAGATTTGTACTTTCAAATAATGATATGCATTTTGAAGAAAAACATGATATACTTTGAGAAAAATGGCTCTGAATTTTCAACTCGAATTTTCGACCAGAAGAAAGAGTTTGGGAGTAATAAGAATAGCACCATGGGAAAGAGCAGAAAAATGCGACGCGCGCGCCCGCTGGCTGGTTTCTGACGGACGCTCCCATATATATCGTTTATTTAGAAGGTTGACATATTCAGGGAAAATAGCAGATATTATAAATAAATTTTTACATTGTAATTATGCCCTATCATTCGCCATTAAGTCTACTGAAGATATTTCCGCAATTCTTCACAAAAGGAGCACCATAAATAGTGTGATAGACATTAGCCAGCCTTAGCACAATTGTCCTGCAGACCCTTTCGCATATTCCTCCATAGCTTGCGTTCTTGCCTATGGCATTATCCATAGCACAAGACGTTTCGGATTTTGGATTGTACTATAGAACCGTGCTGCATTTCTCTTGTGATATTGTAAGAGTGTATGCCATCGGCTGTATTGTAAAGCAGGATTTGGCCTGCCAAATAGCTTGACGTGATTCCTCGCAAGTATATCGGCACTTTAAAGTTCTCTAGCGCCAACACGATGTAATTCCATTTGGATTAATCTAACGCATTCTGCAAGTCGAAAGTAATGACGGCATACGTGCGTTTGACGTACGAGCTACCATTAATAGCGAAGCTATCTTAACAATGTGGATAATAATGTTGATGTTTGAGCAACCTTCTGTGAAACCTGAGTGATTTTACACCAGATCAGTCGAATGAGACCTTGGGCTTTTTCTTCCGCAGTCCCATCGTACTGTATTTTTTTTAAAGAGTACAGGGCAGTGAACAGAAAAAAGGTATACGTAACGCGTACGCATAAGTATATGCCAATAAACTTTCACATAAATCTCATCTCCTTCTTCTTTTTAGATTATGAGATTAATATTTTATGGAGATGTTTCTTAATCGCAATTAGTCATCTGCACCTACATGATCTGCGTGATCTGACTATTCCAGCCTATTTAGTATTTACAATGTGAAGTTTATTGAGATTTTTTTCTCATACCTGTCTTTATGTACCTACGTATTCAGTATTGATATCTTACAAAGTATCTATTCACGTTCGTATGTGTGTAGCTCATTTTACGTAAATCTCGCTTCTTCCGCCTATTTGGATTTTGCAACTTTTATTTTATCATGATCATATATTTGATAACTCTAATCACTTTTTTATAGAATTGGCGATTTTCACAATATTTTTATCATCTGGTAATTTTTTTCATGTCAAATTTTAACAGAAACATTCATATAATATTACATTTAATCTAAAAAAGTGATATACACATTTTATGTAGTGTCTAGTTAGTCAGAATGTGAGATAAATAGCCATTTTTCTTAAAACTCGCGCTGTTTATAATTTTTTTAGAGATATTTCCATTCTTTATTATTAATATTTAACTTAAGAAAATATTTATTTCAGGGATAGCTCAGGAAACAAAAAGCATTATCATAAATATCATCTTAATTTTGTATTTTTATAACAACAAATATTTAATTCAGTAATCCAAGTAACGTAACAATAATTTTTTTATTTTAAAGTTATATTACACACACATAACCATACACGCGTTCAATATAGACATTAATACTTGTCAATATGTTATTTAATCAGCACTCGATCACGTAATTACACATAATAAACATATATTAATTTTATTGTTGATATCAAATAAAAATTTTAATTTTGGTATCACATATCAAGATTGGTTATTAAAATAAGAGGTGGATTTTTGTCATACTTTTTGAACTCTTACTAAATAGAAATTTTTCAATACGAGCGCGAATAGTGATTTCTCGTTAATATTATCACATCATACTCATAAGGTATAAAATATAATAATATTTGTAGACAACTCTTTTAGTACTATTTCCCATATTTTAATTGCAACATTATATTATTTTATAATTAAAAAAAAATTTTATAAGGCTTGTATTTTTAATGAAGGCGATAACTCAACCTTGAAAAACCGAGAATTATTTTCAGGAAATGTTAATACATTCATCAAGTAATTGAAAAAATATACGATGATTTATGAATCTCAAAATAAACTGTAATGAAATAAAAAAGGAAGTATTTAGTTCTATCTATACTTTCGAAAAAAGACGATGCCTCAACCTTGGATTGAATGAATGGTGTTATTTGAGAAGAACGAATCGATGCTTTATAAAACAATAAGAAGGTAAAATATAGTTAAGAAAAAAGGATTTGGTTATAACTCTACTTTTAAAAAAGGCGATAACTCAACCTTAGTTTGATCAAAAGCTGTCATATAAAAAGAAATCATTTACTAATAAGAAACTGTTCATCCTCTCCAAAACAGATTAAAGTATTGACAATTATGCACTTTGTATGTCGAAAAATGCTTAGTTATTCAATGATTCAACAAATCCTTGGTTTATTTCACTTAAAATTCTTCGATCAAAATAGGCATCTGACGTTCTACTAAACTTTGCGGAATCCACGAGCGTTGTTTGGGAAAACAACCTCTCTACTGGGGTAGATGACGGCAGCGCTGTGTTGTATTTGATAAACACCTCTTTCACTTTGGGAAAGTCATGTAAAATATCTAAAGTCTTTTATGATTGCTGTAGATACGACATGAGTTCATTGTTTTTCTGTCCTTCCGAAACGATTATTGGCGATATTGGATTGAATTCTGCTTCCGTTCCGAAATCAAAAAAATCATCCTGATCTGCAGGGGCAGGGACTTGTGCAGTATCATATCCTGATTTTATTAGGTCTTGTCCTGTTATTTTTATTATTTCTTGAGTAGTGTGATCTAAGCATGGAACCCAACTTTTCTTAAATTTAGGGTGCGTTAAAGCGGCTATTGCAGCATGTTCACCTAGTCCTTTAATTTCAAAATAATCGTTGAATAGTCTTTCTAAACTTATAATTAAATCATTTAGCAGCTGCTTACATGATTGAAGACTTATCGAAGTTCATCGATTGCGCTTATAAACGACTTGTTAATTGACAGATACTCTTTGATGTATAGGAAGTCACTTTCTTCAAAATTTGTTTTATTTTCTGTAATTACTTGCATTTGAACTTGTTGTAATTATCCAATTAAGGAGATGGAACAGAAGATATACAACTGTTTAAGTTTTAGTTAAATTTTTATGTATTGCTTCTCACACCGACACTCCTGCTGTAATGACAGTTGCCACTCGACTGACTTGTCACCGCTCGCTTACTGTATAAAGGAAAGGTATGAGAGAGCATGGTACAAATGCTATATTCCAAGACTCCCTCCTCTTTGACCTAAGTCTCTCTTTAGTCTTACAAAATACTATTCATATAATATTCTATTTAGTCTTGCAGACTCCTTTGACTCGCCGAACTCGCCGAACTCCCCTTTTCTCACCGTACTATCCTTGAATTATTATTCCTGTTGTTCTGAAAAGAAAAAAAATTTAGTGGGAAACATGTAAATGATGTAATGGTGTATTAAATAATCGCGCCATTAATTTTTCATGATGACCAAAAGGTAGTGGTTTAGTAAATATATGCGCAATTTGATCTTTAGATCTTACTCATTTTATTTCTATACGTTTTAGTTTGGCACATTTATTAACGTAATGTTCTTTTGTCTCTGTCATATGTCTTAGTTTGTTCCCACCGCTAGTCTCAGCGTTTATTTTTGCGGCTTTATTATCACACCATAAAGTCGTGCGATAAAACGACTCACCAACTACCAATTTTATAGAGTTATGTAGGGAGTTCATTTCTTGACACACATCGCTCATAGCTACATACTCTGCCTGACATGTTGACAGTGAAACATACTGTTGCTTTCGAATACGCCAAGCTATTGTATCTCAAAATAGTTTAATAGTAAAGCCAAAAGTGGTTAGTGACCCTTTGCAATCTGAGAAGCTAGCGTCAGAGTACGTTTGAATGTCGTCTGTCTCACCTGCATATCTTATAGCGATTTGCTTAGTACTTTTCAAGTATCTCAAAATGCGTTTTGCTATCAACCACTTATTTTCAGTAGGGTCAATTTTGTGTCTACTTAATATATTTACGGCATGATTAATATCCGGTCTAGTTGCACCTGTTAAATATAATAAGCATCCTACCACTTCTCTATGTGGAGCATATATTTCTGGCTCCCCTGACTCATTTACCTCACCATCGATATCAGATTCGCGCACCTTTCTTTTACGGTTTAGTATCTGACTAATCACCGTAGGGAATTTGCATGGATTCAAATGTTTGAATCCATATCTTTGTAATGATCGATCAATATATTTTTCCCGAGATAGTTCTAAAATCTGTTTCTTTCTATCGCGCCCAATTGAAATACCTAAAAATTCTTTTCACACCTTGTAATTTAACTACATCATTACTTGCCAAGTGAATAGACATGGTTCTAAGTCAGAGTTTTTCAAGTTTAGTTTTTCCGCAGCCTGAGTGAATCTATCATTCCAACGCTTAGGGCTGATTCGTAAGCCATAAAGAGCTTTCTCCTCTTTGCAGACTTTGTTTTTCCTTTCATTTTTATTATGCAGAGTTCCATCGGGAATATGCATATAAATATCTTCGTCTATGGTCCCGTTAAGGAAGGCTGTTTTTACGTCCAGTTGCCACACCTCGAGATCATACTTATTTATTATTGCAAATATTGTACGTACCAAAGGTAGCCTCGATACTGGAGCATACGTTTCACTTAATTCGTACTTATTTAAATCTTTAAAACCCCTGATAACTAATCTCCCCTTGAATTTTACGTCACCATTTGGTTCTAATTTTCTTTTGAATATACATCTAGAATCTATTATGTTTGTTTTTGCACCCTCATCTAGTCTTGCCGGTTTGTCCACTAATCTCCACATCTTGTTTTTATACATAGAGTCCAATTCAGAATTAATAGCCTTTTGCCATTGGTTCTTGTCCTCAAATAATATAGCTTCTTTGTAGTTTGATGGATCAGAGTTTATTTTTGCTAGCAAAGCATAATATACCTCGTCATTGTACTGTCTAGTCATTGAATTTGCTTTGTTTTGATTTGGAACAGTGAGTAGAGCTTTTATTTGTTCATCAAGGTCCAGTGATTGGAAGCTATTATCTTTTATTTTCAAGCTACTGATCTGCTCACCTTCTTTATTAGATTCCACACCTTTCTTGGGCCTGCCTTTTTTTCTTTTACCTTCTCCCTCCGGTTTTAAATTGTTCTCACACACCTCTTTTTAATAATTAGATGATTTTTAATACTGTTCTTGTCATATATATCTCCATAATCTAGCCTTTCATTGAATCTAGCATGCCTACTTTCATAGTTTTTGCCTTCTTCTGGTTTTAAAAATTGGAAGCCCGTTGCTGTATAACCAACTAAAACAACTCGCCTTGCTTTAGATCGAAATTTAGTGCCGGTTTTCCTTTGCATCTTTACATATGCAACACACCCGAATCTTTTAATTTGACTAATGTCAATTTTGTGGTGGGGAGCAAAGGCTTCGAGAGCTGTGATCATACTATTTCATTTGTGCGGTGTTCTATCATAAGCATATACCGCCGCATATGTTGCTAAATCTCACAAGTTTTCAGGCAACTTGGAATCGTAGATGTAAGATCTCACCTTATTTTGCAGCATCTGATTGAATCGTTCAGACACGCCTTTATGCTGTGGAGTATCAGGACTAGCCAGTTGTAATTCTGCACCCAATTGATTCAGAACTTCTATAGTATACCCACCTGTGAATTCTGTGCCCTGATCCGGTCTCAAATAACACACCTTCGCATCGTAACCTAATAGGTTTCTAGCGCATCTAACAAAATATTTTAGGCAGTGTCCTGTTTCTGATTTTGCTTTCATATAGTAAGCCATGGCCAATCTTCTTTTGTTATCGACAAATACCGAGATGCATCTGTATCCCTTGGGATACGTCACTGGACTTATAGGACCCATCAAATCGGAGTGGATGATTTGTAGAGGTTCTGTTGCTCGCGTTCGCACCGAGTTAAATGGCAAGCTTTTCATTTTGGCTATCATTCACACCTCGTACTTTAGGAAAACTTCATCGAAGATAGCTTTTCTCAATCCTGTATTTTCCAGAAATTTGTTTTACAAAGCCTTGAGATATGTGATTGACGCGTGTCCAAACCGCACATGCCACAATAGGGCTTTATTATTTGCTTTAAAGTGCTCATTTATTATTAGAAATGGTGACTCTTGATCAGGGGGTATTACATATGGTAACTTATCTACATCGTGAAACTGTCTATCACAAATCGTTGTGTCAAAATTAGATATTTCGTTTATTTGTATTATGGATTTTTCTTTGAAATAGACACCTTTTTTTTCATTTCCTAATTTTTCATTTAGTCAGTTCTCTCACCTGTATCATTTACATTTTCCTTTTTATTTAATGTTTCCTCTTGATTTTCTATCTCATTATTCGGAGCCTTTTTCGCTCTGCATCGTGTGAAATGTGTGTGCTCACCTGTTTCATTTTCTGTTAGATTCGTAAAAATACATCTATTGGCCGACCCTTGCGTGACAGAATCATTCGTATTACTATTATTTATTTCCAACTCAATAACCCAGTACGGTTGTTTATACACCCCTGTGACGAATGATTCGTTTGATATTGGATCAAAAATATCCAGCTTCTCAGTGTCAAGATAAATACCCAGACCCATTTCTGTGAATATGCGCAATGACAACAAGTTCTCCAACAATGATTCAGCTCAAATAACGTTATCCAATTCTAGAGTTTTATTATTAACTTAATTAATTTCTACTATGCCGCTCCCTTCCGAATTTAAGTCCGCAGGCTTGTTTTTATTTGCACACCTTATTACTTTATCAGAATCGCTAAATTTTTTAAAAATTACCCTAGAATTAGTCAAATGCTCTGTGGCTCCAGAGTCAGCCAAGAACCTGGAGATAGTCGCAATTCTCTCCCCATCTCTTTTAGTTTTTAACACCTTTTTATCTCGCACGGACGTATTTAAAGCATTACTTAATGTTATTATGGTTTTTAACGCATTCCCATCTTTGTTAACTTTCGCTCCGCTTTCTCCTGTGTTTTGTCCTAGTCTCTGGTTGCTATTGTTCTGTCCCTTTCCTCCTCTATTTCCATATTCCCTACCTGCTCTGCCTCTACCTCTACCTCTACTTTTCATATCAAAACGACCTCTTTTCGCACCTCTATAATTGTCGCTCGAGGAATTCGCATGCCCTCTTTTCGCACCGCGTTTGATATTTAGTCCTTTACCTTGATTGTCTTTTTGGTAATGCGGTTTTCTGTTCTGTTGTGCCAACCAGACTGGGCATTATTTCTTCATGTGCTTGCTAGTTTCCCGCAGCCGTAGGACTCCTTCGCACCTGGAGGATGGGAGCACTCTTTCGCCATATGACCAAAGCCACCACAATTGTAGTGGTAGTCGTCCGCGCCTTTGGTTTTGCTCGCCCTTTTGTAGTTTGCTCTCACCGGTTTGGTTGTTCCAGCTGTGCCGGTACTTGCCTGGTTCCGCATGGTCTCATCCTCCAATAACAAAGTTTTTAATTGATCAAATGTTAGCCCATGACCAGTTAAAGTTTTGTTCGAGAATTCATTTGTTTAAATATTTGGCACAGACACTATTATTGCATTGAAAAATGTATCTCTTTTTTCCTTCTTGTAGCGGTGTGGCATCTGGGGCATTTTCGTAACTCCGAACTAAGTCATCAAAATGATCACAGAACTCTGCAGCTATTGTTTTTTCTATAATGTATTTTAAGCTGTACAATTGGTTTCTCACGCAGTGGAAAGTAACATTGTTTTCACACCTTTTATCTCTTTGATTTTGTCCAAAATTTTTACCGGATCTTTAATATGTGTAACCTTAGAATGATAAAAGGCATCAATCCGATTTATCAAAATATCTCTGATTTTAAAATTTTGATCTGTAGGTATTTTTTCGTCTATAACTTCCATATTTAAATCGTTTTCTACTATATGTAATAGATCATAGAAATGTCCATATTTTGTGTTTGTGGTTAATATGTAATCGCGCCTCTTATTTACACCTTTATTTATTTCTCTATTTTTCATGATCATTATTTCATTTTTAAGCAGACTTTTAATTTTAGATTGTAATTCATTATCCGTATGCCCAGGTGTCACACCCGTCTCACCAGGATCATTACCATTATTTTGACTCACCTTTTGATTTTCTTGCATCTCATTCCTCACATTCGGTTCTTTATTTACCGTTGCCAAATTTGTAAGAGATTTCTCTATATTTGTTAATGTCGCTTTCAGAACAACATTCTCTTCTTTGAGGTTTTCAATGTTAGTTGCCACTCAACTGACTTGCCGCCGCTCGCAGGCGGTACTCGCTTACTGTATAAAGGAGAGGGGGTAACTGTATATGAGAGAGCATGGTACAAACGCTATATTCCAACAGAACTAAACTGATCAAGTTTTGCACTGAAACAAGTTGAGTTAAAGCGTCATAAAGGGAATTCTATCTGGTAGGTGCAGGACTTTTCAGATAACAATTCAAAAGATCTGTTATTTTTTTACGTTTTTTTGGGAGAACCTAAACATTTCCATAATTCTTCACATTTTTTTATTGTTTTGTAATCATGTGTCAATAACGCTTGAATATCATTAATAGACTTTATGCTATCCATTGTGGCAATTGAATTGACTGTGTGACTAGCACATCGATAGTGAGTCGGACGTGTTGGATCATTATTATCCATTTGAAAGTCCTCATCAATCTCTGGCTATGATTCTTGTTCTCATTCTGAGTTCATGTCCTTATCACTAACAGTTACAATTTCGTCATAGTCATTGTCATTACTTGATTCATCAAAATCATACTTGTAATAGCACTCGTATTCACATATTGAAATACTTCCTTGGTGTTTTCAATAGCTTCTGTAAAAAAAAGACAATATACTATAAGAAAATGGGACCAATAAAATGTTTACTATTTTATTTGGATTAAGTTATCAAATAGTTTAAACATGGATCGAGTAATTCGAAATAATCAAGTAGTTTGAAATGATCTAGAAGTTCGAATTAATCGAACAGTTTGAAATAATCGAATAGTTTGAACTTGATCAAATAGTTTTAAAAAATTAAAAATTTGCTTAGTATTTTAAATTTTAACGTGTAATTTATTTTTTTAAGCTAAAACCAACATTAATTTAATTTATATTATTTATTAAATACTTTTCACTTTCATCGTTTTCATTCCAATAAATATTAATCATTAAATAGAAATGCATGTTTCATTTTAAATTCTCGCGTCGTTTAGTCAAGAGTCAATCACAAATCACATTTATAGAGGCTTCGTATTATCCGGTGATCACTTTTTAAAAGGGGAAATAAATTCAAATGTATTTTTAATATATTATATATGAGGCGTTTCACGTCAGCTCTCCAGGCGCGGCGCGCGAGCGCGAAGTCATGCTGTTTTCAGCTTGTGTTTGAAGGGCTAAGATGTATCTAAAAGAAATAATCCCCAAGTGATTTCGATGGATTTTTTCCTCAGCTTTCCGATGGTGCTATTAGTTTCTCAAAAATTTTCAATTCTAACGTCAAAAAAACAAAAACGTGTTATATCTCAAAAACTATATTTTTAATATTTTTTTTTGACCAGCTAGATCGAAAGAGGAGGATATTTTACATGGATATAGCCTTTTTCTACTTAGGGGTTTTTTGATTTTGCGAGATATTATTGAAGAAATACAAGGCGCTCGGCCAGCCGCCACGCGCGGCGTGCATCACTGCAGAATCGCTGTGCAACCGGAGCTGCTCCACTTAACATCATAACAATGTTTGTTCTTAAGATTTCAAATATTCAAATCTTTTTAACATTTTCAATCTTTTTTAATTTAGGAAATAAATCATAGTTAGATGCTAAAGAAGTTTTTTTAAGTTGCAGAGACTTTTCATCTATTGGAATAAAAGCGTGGTATTTTAAAGTACCTGGAATGGCTTTTGCTTTATCGAATCTAACTTTTAATTCCAAAGAATTTTTTTCATAAACTTCTTTGCT
>JAWWEQ010048964.1:0-14606 GCA_035583055.1 Torymus tubicola
GAGAATAAAAAAAAATTATAGCGATACGTCCCAAAATGGCGCGTGGCTCGAATTTTGTCCATTTTTTCCCACTGTGCGGCGGTTCGCGCCGGCTTCCGTCGGCCTAGGCGTTTATGTCGATATTTATGTCTATCGGGCGGGGTGGACAAACGGCTCTATCCAAAACATGCTGCCCAGTACTCAGGTATACACCCATTGTACCTTCCCCCCTACACTAGTCTAATTTACTGTTTGTCATACTTCTGGAGCCTGTCCCCCATCCGCTCTACGACTAGGCAGATGGAGCGAAGGCTCTGTTTTCTTAGTTCCTCGGGACAGAGGTAGCTTGCCCCCCCCCTCCCACACCCTCCGTCTTGCCCCACAAAGGCGGGGCATCGACAGATAAGGTGAAAGGTTGACTCCTCCGGCCCCTCACACCATCTGCACCTACCTTCTATTATATTACGCTTATACAAGTAGTATCTGACCTAACAGTGTCCCACGAGCCATCCTACCACCTTTCTAAGCTTAGCCTTGTTCAGTTTTCTAATTTCTCGAAGCTATTCCTCTGGAAGGAGATCGCCCATTAGCCTTTTGGCTTGTCGTAAGCCAGGTGATTCTCTCCATTTCTTAAGTAATTCCTCTCTCAACATGAGGGTGGACCATTTCTTACATTCACTAGGTCGGATACCGACTGAGCAGTGGGTGGGGATCTGCTTTCGTGTTCCCTCTGACACCCTCATGTCCCGGCACGCAAACCAGGCTTACAGTATTGGTACGGGCTAGGTAATAGGGGGTGTCTCTGCAGTTTAATACTTCTTTGGAGCATACGCTGTTGCTATCTCGAGCGAAAAGTGCTGCTTTACTGTCCGAGCAGATGGTAACCAGGCAACCGCCCGGGCCTTCAGCTGACTGCACTGTTGCGCAATCCGTTATGGCTCTTACTTCTGCTTCAGACACAAAGGCGTGGGGATTGAGTAGGAAGACCAGCTCTGCAGAGCCGCTCTGTTCCACGCTCCCGCCCTCACGCCATCCTCGGTTTTAGAGCTGTCCGTGTACCAAAGCACCCACGTCAGTGGGAGTGGATGAGTACCGTCCGCCCACTCTTGTCTGACTATGCCCTCAATCGTTAACCGCCGTATTTTGTTCACTCTATCGCGGTTAGTCTTTAACTCGCATCTCTGCCACCAGACCATCGCTCCATGTACCAATCTGGGCCTGATAATAGCCTCGTACATCCACCTCACGTTGCCTGATGACATAACCGAGGTGTTGCCGAAGGCCCTTCTGCAGGCCCACAAGGTATCGATAGCTTTCCTAGATACATTACTACTATGCTTGTTCCAGTTTAGTTTTGAGTCGAGAGTCACTCCCAGATATCTGGCCTCATCAACCAACTTCAGGGGTTTGCCGCCCAGTTGCAGTCCCTCGATAGGTCCGGCCTTGTATTTGGTCGTGAACAACATCAAACTGACCTTATCAGGATTCACCGACAGCTTTACGGACCCGCACCATTCCGGTACTAGGGCTAAAGCGTGTTTGATCAGCTCTGCCAGCACATGCTCGTCATCCGCTCTCACCAGTATGAGGATGTCGTCCGCATAGGCCTGGACGAAGAATCCTGCCCCATTCAGTATCCTGATGAGTTTGTCAATTACCAGACACCACATGGTGGGAGCAGCATTTCTGCTTGCGGGCATCCTTTCTCTACTGCTATTATCTCTGAGTGTTAGCCCCAGTGGGCCTCCACTATCAGGTGTCACATCCACCCACTAACTGTACTTGGTACAAGGTGGTCCTCGGCACCCTTCACGATGCTGTCTTTCGTGGTATGGTTGAATGCGCCGTCCACATCTAGCAGACTCGCAAGCACCTTACCTCTATTCTTCATCCCTCTCTTCATGTAAGCAATTGCCTCGACCAAGGCGGTATCCATCGATTTCCCGGTCTGGTGCGAATATTGCCTATCATGGAGTGGATGAATGGCTAATGGCTTTTCTCTTATGTATCTGTCCACCAGTGTTTCCATCATCTTCAGGATGAAAGATGTTAGACTAATGGGTCGATAGTCCTTAGGTCTCTCATGCTGTACTTTACCTCGCTTAGGCATAAATACCACTTTGGCGACCATCCAGCTCTTCTGTACGTAGCCAAATGCCAGGCATGCTTGGAATACTTTTAATAGGACGGGGGCGACTAGATCGAGCCCTTTCTGTAGCAGGGCCGGGAAAATCCCATCTTTCTTCGGAGCCTTGAAAGGGCCAAAGGTGCTCACCGCCCATCTTATTCTGTTCTCGGTGCAGATTTTACGCGCTAGTTGTTCGGCCGAAGCTTCTCTGCTTGGAGAAAGTGCACATCGAGAGGGCAGTTGAGAGCTCTCTTCTCTTCTTCCGCCCATTCCCCCGAGCCTAATCTTAGAAATTAGGCTCCTGAGTTTTCGGCGACCCCAGCAATCTGAGCAATCTGGCGGTGTCTGTCACACCGCAAATGCTCCCACAGAAGCTCTTCCATCCTTGTCTCTCGTCCCTCTCGATTTCCTCCTTGTACACTCTTTAGGCCTTTCTAAACACTAATTTATCATTACTCTTTCTAGACTTATTAAAAAGACTTCTGGTCTTTTTTTTCAGTGCTTCCAGTGACGGGTTCCACCATGGTGCACCTTTCTGGACTGGTCTTAATCGCAACCTACAGTTGGTTTCGAAGGTACTGACAATTTTGTCCTTTAGGAACTCACTGCAGTGATCAAACTCAACTTGGTTGCCGTATCTGCCCGGAAAGGACCTGAGCTTGGCCCCTAGTTCCTCGACATAAGAAGCCAAGTCAATCTTCCTCGGGATTCTGCAGAGTCTCGATTCTGTGCTACGTCCCCTGATCTCAAGGACAATATGGTTGTGATCCGACATGGAGATCTTTTCCGAGACTCTCCAGCCTGTGGCCCTTCGCCAAACAGCCTCAAAGGCCAGGGCGATTACTTGTTCTCTTGTTGGCGTTCTGGAACGTGAGTTTGCACCCCGTATTCAGAAAGTCTAGATTGGTACTGCAGAGAGGAACTGCACGAGCTTCTCTCCCTTGTCGTTCGTAGCCGAGTTGCTTCGAAAGCTGCTGAAATATGCTGAAGCAACAACTATCTCGTTCGTCGTATCTCTCTCAGCTTTGTACCAAATCTTAGCCGCCGCCAGGTCCCGTGTGAAGTGTTTGGGAAGAGCCTCCGTACCGAGGTCCTTAATTAAAAGGCAAGCCCTCAGATCTTCCTCTCTTCCACAAATCTTCTGCCCGCAGCTTATCAGTCCGGCTATCTTTTTCTTATGTATTTATGTTTCTTGGAAGAGCGAAATGCTACGCGTTTACTTTGATTTAACTTTTCCTTTCAAACTTTGAATAAAGTGATTCTTATTTTTGTCTTACATTTCGAGTCACGCGTTTTCATTTAGAGTGCCCGTGCATACTTTCCGAATTTCTCAATATGAAATTCGGAAAAACAAGAAGACTAGAAAACAAGAGCTCTCCAAATCTCTTTTCAGAATTACAAAATGTTGATTCCTTCAATAGTTACGTGAGTTTGAAGTTGAGGTTGAAACTTACGAAAAATGATAGCAAAGGAAGAATTAAAAAAAAAAAAAAAAGAATACGTATATTATTCTGACCTACTGAAAATTGGCATATTATAGAAACAATGCAGGACCCTGACGAAGACATACATATTATACTAACTGAAATTCAATATTGTTTGGAAAAATCTATATTTGTTATAAAAAAAATAGAAATAATAAGAGTAAGCCTAAGAATGATTGGATCACTAACGCTATTATTAGGTCATGTGAAAAGAAGGAACAATTATACAGGGTGTCAATAAAGTCCCGGGACGGCTGAATATTTTCTAAAGTACTTCATTTCTGAAAACGGTCAAGGTCATTCCTTTAGTAACTTTGATAAGGAATTGACATTAACATTAATTAATATCGTATTCCTTGTTCAAAGTTACTAAAGGAATGACCTTGACCGTTCTCAGAAATGAAGTACATTAGAAAATATTCAGCCGTCCCGGGACTTAATTGACACCCTGTATATTAAGGTACGCAGTCAACCAAATAATGATACAATAAGATTAGAATATTAGAAATATATAAAGATACTTGACAAGGTCATTAAACAAGCCCAAAGAAAACATCATAGTAACTTAATAAAAAAAAGTATCAATAATTCTAAACATCTTTGGGGAGTGATAAAAAATAAATTAGGCAATAAATCGCAAGTTGATAATAAAATTAAGAAAATAAAAATAAATAGTAATGAAATAATACAACACCCGAAATAAGTAGCTAACAAAAAGAATACATATTTTTGTAATATAGAAAAAGGTGTAATAAAATAGTGCATCCAGTGGGTAAGATAATTTGTCTACCGCCAATGAATTGTAATTCCAATTTCATAAAACCAACAAAAAGCTTTGAGATATTCAAAATAATTGACAATATAAAAATCAATAATGGTGGTGTTGAGAACATAACAACAAAAGCACTGAAAATACTTTCAAATATAATGATAAATGCATTAACTAGTATATTTAATCTATGTCTTGAAAAATCAAAATGGCCTGAATCTCTGAAAACAGCTGAGATAGTAATTATTTTTAAAACTGGAAACAAAATGGATATAACTAACTATAGACCTATATCTTTAATCTCTAATCTACCAAAAATACTAGAGAAAATTGTGTACGTTTAGATACAATCATTCTTTGAATAATATAAATTGTGACATGGAATTAACGGTTCGCGTAACCGCTAGTCCCGGTTTTCCGCGTGCACAAGCGTTTCTCTCAGTTTCGAGTAAAAAAACGTAATCGCCAAATTTATAATTATAAGGGCGCCTGGCGATTACCTATACGCGAGCTACTCTCTATTAAAAATCTCCGGCTGAGACTAATATCTCGCGTAGGCGGGGCTTGCATGTACGAGCCGCCACGGGACCGCCGCTATTTCTTCCTCGTACAATCGGCTTATACTCTGAAGATGCCTTCAACGCGGCGTTGACGCCGCGGCGGCAATCCTGATCACAAAAACCTCTCTCCCCGCTGGGAAAACGATCACTACGTCGCTTGGCTACGATCACCACTAACTCTTTTCCTCTCTCTCACACACTCTCAACCTCTGCTAAACGCGCGCGCGAATAAACTTGGATTCACTTACCCAAAACCCGCGAAGTTCGCGTGCGCTGGAGGTCGGCGGAGGCTACGTGGCCTCGACACTTTCCACGTCTGGTTCGCTTCCTTCCTATTCCCTTGGCGTTCGACGCTGCTTCCGTGCAGCGGATCGTCCTTAGGATGGCTCGTCCTGTAATTACTCGTCCTTTACACATGCGTTAGACGTACGTTCTCTCTCGCGCGCAGGAGAGAACGGATGACGGCCGGCGGGAGCGCTCTTCGTCCTCAACTGGCCCACCTCATAGGAACGCGCCGTCGGCCCCGTTCGGCGGGCGCGCGCTATTCGAACACCGCTCGCGTGTTTGATACAACTCTTTTCGTGCAATGTATACGCGGTGATCGCGGAGCGTTACGATAATTTTCAGTATCCCAATACCCCCTCCATAGGCCACAATGTCTCCTGAAGGGAGCGAGGGCCGATCACCATCAATATAATTGCTCTCTCAGAGACTCTCAAAAACATATAAAGAAAGACATTTTTCCGTTATTTTGAGGGGAGGACGAGGAGGGGGGTGAGGGGTAGCTATGGGAGTGAGGAGGGGGTGAGCTGGATAGGTATGGTGAGAGGGGAGAGAAGGGGAAATGCGCTAGTCGCTCCGTACGAGGACTAGCGCATTTCAAATCCCCCGCGAAGACTAGCACATTTCGCGTTCTCTCGGCGAAGACTAGCACATTTCGCGTTCTCTCCGCGAAGACTAGCACATTTTGCGTTCTCTCCGCGAAGACTAGCACATCTCGCGCCTTCCCGGCGAAAATTAGCACATTTCGCGCCTACCCGGCGTAGACTAGCATATTTCGCACTTATAATTTTATAAAATTTATTAAAATCAAAGGATATGTAAAAATTTTTTGCGTACAAACAAGTTTGGATGTATCTAATTAATATATATATGTTGTTTCCATTGATTTTTTAATTACCGCCTCTTCACCACGCATGCGCGGCATGCACACCCGCTGATTTCCTCCAATTATTAATCCCGTAATAATTATCCGTATTATAAATAAAAAATTTCACAGAACAAAAAATGTCTCTCAGTCTTAAAATTTTCACCCATAATTTAAATTGAAATCTAGCGAATAATTTTCTCCCTACCGCACACCACTTTATACGAAGCTTCACAAACAATCCTTGATTTTGCAACCCACCTCTTACGCCTAAGATTGCTCTTGACTAGCAAGGAGAGTATCTCAGATCTGGATTACGGATTTTTTTCAAACATTGAGATATAATTTTAGATACCAAAATATGAAGAAAGCCACAATATTAGATCCTAACGCTTCAATAAACTGAAGTTATCGACATTTTCAGCTGAATTTTCAGGAAGTACTGAAAAAAGTTCTATGTCTTTTATATTAACTATCTAGTTTAGACAAGTCTCACGTAGAATTTTAAAAAATACAATAAAACTAGAGAGTTCAAGCTTTCCGTGACTTCTTTTAGAATTAAAAAATATCAACTCCTTCTAAATTTATGTTAGTTTAAAGTTAAGCAATAAAATATGCATCAGAGACACATGAAATTGAAGTTCTAGGTTTCATCAATTTATAAGTGCACGGAGAGTCTTTCAGGGCAGGAGACGTTCTAACTAGTCCATCTGTTGTACGAAACGAGTCGTTTGATTTGAACTACGAGTGTAGGACCGCAGCAATCCTAGTGTAGTGCTTACGCGTACCTACAGTAGCGCTGCGGCAGTTTACGATAACAATCGCGCAACAGCTTTCCGACTTTTCTACCCTTAGCCTGGGCGGCAGTGGTCCTAATTTAGAACGGCTACAACTCTAACATTCTAGAGTATAGGCTACTCTATCACTAGGAAGACTCCTTTCCTGAAAGTCTCTCCGTGTGGTTTTTAGTTGCTTAACTTTGAACTATCGTAACTTTAGAAAGAGTTAATATTTTCTAATTTTAAAAAAAGGAATGGAAAGCTCTCACGCTCTAGTTTTATTGTATTTGTTCAAAACTCTACGTTAGACTTGTCTAGACTAGATAGTTAATATAAAAGACATAGCACTTTTTTCAGTATTTATTTAAAATGCAGCTGAAAACATCGATAACTTCAGTTTATTGAAGCGTTAGGATCTAATATTGTGGCTTCCTTCATATTTTGGTATCTAAAATCATATATCAAAGTTTGAAAAAAATACATGATCCGGATCTGAGATACTCTCCTTGTAAGTATTTAGCTGTAAGAGGGGCCAATACCGACTAATACCGTGGCACAAACTATTCTCGCGAGTTTTGATCCAAATTCCGATTATTTGGAGTATCATTGTGTTTTATGTATATATGTTTATGTAAATAATATTGTCTTAATAATATAAATCTAAAAATTTTTTTTTTCTATGATTTTTACTTTGTGCAATATTTGCGTAACTCCATTAATTATTTTTCAATAACATTCAATTTCTATGTTTCACATCTGCCAGGCGTCCCGTGACGGCACATAGTTTTTCATACAGTTTTGTTGGTTTTTTAACCATTATTTTTAATCTGATAGTAAAGATTTTTAAATTTCTTTTAAATTATAAACCCTTAAACATTATTGATACTATTACAATTCATTGCCACACACATACACACACACACGCGCGCACGCGCGTACGCACACACACACGTGATGTATTACAAATATTAGACAGACTCTTTTTCCTTTCGGATCCTTACTCGAAGCCGTTGCGTCAAGCGTTGTTTTAAATACTATGTTACCTTATTTCATTGTAATTAGATTTTTTTACTTTCTATAATAAAATCAACATAATTCTTAAAACTACTTGCAGTATTGAATAACATTTTAATTGTTTAAACAATCTAAATAATAAAAACATTGATTTTAAAAATGGATTCCTTATTTTAGCCATACCGTTTTTCATTTGTATTTTTACAAGCCGGTATAAAAAAAATCGATGAAATTCTACCATTAAAAAAGGAAATCTGTTTCATATACAAAAAGGACTTTTCAGATCACTTGGTCTAACACAAATTCAACCCAACTTTTTTTTAAGTCTTAGTCATGCTCGTACTCTGTAAATAATGGTTTGTACGATTCTCCTTGTACACACTTTTTTAATATTAACGACTACTTTCATTTAGAATAAAAATTATTTGCAAACCAAATGAAATGAAGAAACTAAAGTCAGCAAAAAGTAGGAAGTGGATTAAAAAATATAAAAAATTTATTCATTAATTTATTTATAAAATATTATTTTAGTTATTAAAATTATTTTTATTAGGTTTATAAAAAATATCTGTTTGTATGTTATATAATTAAAAAATGTTGATTGTACCTTCCACAAATAATGAGTGATGATAAAGAATAGATTAGTATACAATGTGTGTACTTGTGTCCGTCCATGTGTGCGTGCGTACATAGTGGTCGTAAGTGTGTGCAAGTTGCTATTCCAAATTTTTCAGAGAATTACCTCAAAAGCATATAGTTTTTACTAGTATTACAAATGCTCGTTATATTGGCCTAACTTGCAGTTTTTCTACACCAGTTAGTCTATCCTTACCTTATAACTATCGAAAAGGCATTTTTCAGTATAATTCGCATAAAATTACAATAATTATTGTTGAAATAATAAATTGAAACAGTAAAAAAAATCATTTTTGGAAATATGAATATTTTACATTTTTTTATCACGTTTTTAGCCTTTAATAAAAATTATTAACGCATGAAAAATATTGTTTTTTAACACGCCGTGCGCGAAATACGGTTTCTCATGCTTGTTTGCCGTGTGCGAAGCAGTTTATTTTTACACCGTGTGCGAAATATATTGATTTGCAATTGTTTTGCGGATCAATATATGGTTCGCGCACGCATCAATGTTTTGCCCTTGACGACGGATGTTTATTGCGTATTTATTGGGTTTAGAATTTTCACTGAGACTTCTGCAATAACCTAAACGTAAATCAAAAAATGAGTACAGATAGTGATTCCGAAACAACTTATGATGATACGATACCACAAGATTTAGTTGAAAAAGCAAATAATATTAGTATAAATTTATTGCCTGAAAAGTCAAGACGTCAATATATTGCAGCATATGACGACTTCAAAAAGTGGCAGAAAGAAAAAAAGACGGTTTCTCTTGACGAAAAAATTATCTTAGTTTATCTGGATGAATTGTCTAAAACTTTGGCTCCTTCAACATTATGGGCTCGTTCCTCGATGTTGAAAGCCACTATAAGTACGTATGAAAATTTTGATTTAAGTACTTATAACAGTATCAAAGCTTTTTTGAAGAGAGAAAATGCTACCCACAAGCGAAAAAAATCTAAAGTATTTACTCCATCTGAAGTATCACAATTCTGCAATGAGGCTTCGGATTTCATACATTTATTAAATAAAGTAAGTTTGAAATAATATAATGATATAATTTATATCAATTCAGCGTTCCTAACCTAGTTTGTATTTGTAGGTTGTTCTAGTTATCGGTATGTCTGGCGCATATAGAAGAGAAGCGCTCACAAACATAACACTAGACGATGTGAAAAATATTGACAGACATAGGTTGCACATTAATATACCGAAAACGAAAACTGGAGTTGAACGTTCGTTTACAGTTGTTGGAATGTTTTATGATATATGTAAGACTTACTTGAATCTATGTCTGAAAAATTGCAAAGCAAATCGCTTTTTTTAAAATTATTAAGCTGATAAATGCACAAATGAACCTGTTGGGATCAACAAAATCGGTGCTATGCCAAACATCATTGCCTCATTTTTAAAATTACCGAATCCAGAATTATATACTGGTCACAGCTTTTGTCGGACATCAGCAACATTGTTGGTTGAAGCTGGGGGAGATATCACTGCTGTTAAGAAACTTGGAGGCTGGAAATCAACAACAGTTGCAGAGGGATATATAGAAGCATCTCTTTCCCACAAAAAAAAAATCGGTGAACAAATTACGAATTCGGTTTCAGTTTCTATACCATCTACATCGAAGTCATACTTGAACGTTACTTCAACATCAACTTCAAATTCTTCTTCGACATTAATAAATGAAGAACCTAAGCTAAAACACCCGAAAATAAGAGCAAACAAAATGATTGATCCGCTTAAGGAAAATAATGTATTCATTTACATCTAATAATATTATAGATTTATTTGATTTTTCATCATTAAACTTTGGTTTGTTTACTCGTCTGTTTGTCACCCGAGCGAAGGGAGGGTGACAAATTGACTCGTCTCGCTTCGCTCGGACATTTTTCTTCAAGACGCAATCGTGTTTCGCTCCCGGTACGTTAAAAAATAGTATATGCAACACGTGTGTAAATCATCTGCTTCGCGCACTAGTTGCGTAATGTACTATTTTATGACAAAAGACATTTGAAAAATGTGATAAAAGTGTGTTTTCATTTTTATTTTTGTGTTTTTTTTTTAATGCAAAGTTCTGGAGATTTATATATTATATTGGTTAACTGATAAAGTGCATTTTTTGTACTTATGTTTTTTCTGAAACCATACTGTTTGTTTGAAATTATAGAGCGTTCATTGAAGAAATTTAGTAATTTTTCGAAAATTTTTGCTATCTTTGAAATTAAAGATATTGGTCTGTAATTGGTTACCAGAAACTTTTCTTTGTTTTTGTAAATAGGGGTAACTTCTGCAGTTTTTAGTGATTCTGACCAAGTTTCTTTCTCCAAGGCGAAGGTTTATTATGTGAACTAGTAGGTCACATACAAATTCACTGATAATTTTTAATGTTATCGTATTAATTCCATTATCTCCACTGTTTTTATTTTTCATAAGTGAAATTATTTGCATAATTTCTTGATGGTTAGTTAGATATATGAGGCGTTTCATGTCAAATGCCCCACCCCGGCGCGCGAGCGCCAAATCATGCTATTTCTAACTCGTGTTTACGATACTAAAACGTACTTAAAAAAATTTCATGATAAGCCTATCTAACGTATTTTTTCCTCAGCTTTCCAATGATGTAGGCAGTTTCCGCAAAAATTTTCATTTTCACCTACAAAAAGTACAAAACGTCATATCTTAAAAAGTATATTTTTAATATTTTTGTTACCCTCTAGATCGAAAGCTGAACATTTTTTACGTAGAAAATGATTTTTTTTTCATAATTTACTCAGGATGTTTTCTTCGAGAAATAGAACGCAAAATAGTAGGCGCAACACGATTATAGCGCGTTGGACAGCACGCAAGTCAGGCATTAAGGCGGAGAGAGTCAGCGCGCCGTATTTCTGCAGAAATAGCGAAAATAGTGAAAATGATAATTTTGTGGAAAACTGCCTACACCATTGGAAAGCTGAGGAAAAAATATATTGGATAGGCTTATCATTAAATTTTTTAAGTACGTTTTAGTATCGTAAACACGAGTTAAATATAGCATGATTTGACGCTCGCGAGATGCGCTGGAACATTTGACATGAAACACCTCATATATAGATACCTTTATCGTTCATGACAGTTAGTTTTAGTGTTTTGTTTTCCAACGTTATGATTTTGTTTCTAACAAGGAGAGACTCAGGGTTCCCGATCACCAATTTTCAGTCAAAAATTTGAAAATTTGACTAGTATCAACTGGAAATTGTTACATGCTATAACTTTTTTATATGTATGCGTTAGGGCCCATAACTTAACAGAGTTTTATTATTTTATAATATCTACAACCTCTGTAAGTTATAGAGAAATTGGTGGTCCGGAACCCTGAGCCTCTCCTTGTAAGTTCTATGCTAATGTTGCAGAATCATTATTCATATGCTCAGCTATATTAACCTATATTACCCAGCTATAATAATTATTCTTTGTTCCGAATTATTTAATCACAGCTTGATTTCCAAGATCTTTTAACTGTGCTAGCTGTATTTCTTAATTTATTGAAATTAATTTTTTTGTATGTGTTATGATTATTATTTTTTCTGATATTTTTTATTGACATAAAAATTGGAAAATGGTCGTTGAAAAGTATTTTGAGCACATATGTTTTGTAATTGATTTTATCTAGTTTTGTAAAAAAGTTATCAATTTATGTGCCTTTATTATTGTTAATATCTGATGGTCTGGTAACAGTGGTTAAGCCAAGACAATAACCATTTTCTAATAGTACTTGCAAAAATTCTTGATCTAGTATATCTTGGTTTAGAATGTCAAAATTAAAGTCACCAACTATTATATTATTTTTATGCTTTTTATTAAGCTCGATAAGATTTCTGATGTTCATAGTGAATTCTGTTTTGTGGATGTCGTGCGATCTGTATACTGCTGACAATACTATTTCTTTTTTTTTTCAACGAGATTGTAGTGTTAATTATTTTTAGTTTATTGATTTGGACTATTTCTGTGGTTTCAGTGATGTTCTCTTCTATGTACACCATCAGATTTATTAATTTTACTAACATTGTAGTATGTATTATAGCCCAGAATATTGAAATAATTATGGTAGTCTAGGTTCCAAGTTTCAGTACAAACAATAATATTTGGTTTTTGCTTTAAGTCTATTCATAAAGACGCGCAGCTTATTGAAGTTTGCGTTCAAACTTCTAATGTTAACGCATAGTATTAACTCTTTTTTGGAAGTCAGATATTTATTTAGTGTGTTTAAATAACTAATGTTGTTTTCTTGATTTAGTATTTCTTCTTGTAAGTCTAGATTCATGAATTATACGGCTCGAAGTGTAAAATTTGGCTAAGGTGTCATGTTTAGTTTAGTCGGCCTTGTTCTTGTTTGTGTAGGTGCTGGTAAGGAACCTGTTGAAGCAGTGCTTAATAATATAAGATTTCTTGGTATTACCTTCTGCGGTGCATTTGAGCGTTCTATCTTACCGAATAATCTTTGATAGGTGGGTGTCAGTAGTCTGTCGAATCTATATTTTTTTTATTTTGTTCTTTAGGATATCACTGTTCACGAGTTGTGCTGTATTTTGTATTATATGTTTTGTTATGATAATCACAGTTTAGGCACTTAAAAGTTATATTGTCATATTTAGTAGCTGAATGCTCACCTGCGCACTTACAACATGTGGCTTTGTATCGACACTTTCCGGTGCTGTGTCCGTATCTTGCGCACTTATCGCGTGGGTTGGTATTGATAACATCGAAGACTCTACAGGTTTGAAACCTGTTTTTGTTTTCTTTTATCGTCGACTGAGGGGAATAAGGTGCTATCTCGCCGAAGCGTTCAAAAAGGTGCTATTTCGCCGAAGCGTTGGAAAAGGTGCTATCTCGCTGAAGCGCTGAAAAAGGTGCTATCTCGCCGAAGCGTTGAAAAAGGTGCTATTTCGGAAGTATTTTTTTTTCGAGAAAATTTAAGTTGGCACCTTTACAGAAACTTATGAAAATTTAAATCCCAGAGTTTGACCACTCTTTCTCATTGATGATGTGCACGCATGTGTACGTAGATATATATATGTAGATATAGATATGTATAGTGACATATGTCTTATTCCCCTCAGCCGACGTTATGTGCTTGTAGATAGAGGCAGTGACTTCGAAAATTGCACTTGTAGTTTTAGCATTTTCGATGAACGTTTGACATACATATCAATAGTTTTAATTCTATTCGGTTGTACATACCTCGACCCTGATCGGGCAGTCCAATCACACACGGGATTTCAAATTCAAAAGCTTCCGAAACATCATGTAGCCTTTTGTTTCACGATTTGGATAGATAAACTGAGCAAGGATATATAAAAAGCTGATAAATAAAGAGTATTCATAGATTCTTCTAAATGAAGCTTGAATGCCATATTATTACATAACATCAATATATATTCACCAATACTAATCGCATAGAACATTAAAGCCCTAGTTTTCGTTAGTATTTCCTTAAGGCAAAACTGAATAAAAAATTAGTGAAACAAGATTTCTTACTTATTAAAAATTGATGCAGAACACTTAAAGTATTTAATGCATTTACTGTTTTAACTATGACCAAATTATTTTGTAGGGTATTGGCGAGTCTCAATTTACCGGCAGCTATAGAGGATATAAGTGGAACCGAAATTCCTCAATCTGTCATAGATAAAGCAGCCTATATTCATGATGCTGGTGGAATTAAAGCTCTGGAAGGTGCAATGAATGACCTGCCAGAATTATTACAGCGAAATAAAGATATTTTAGACGAGGTATTTCATTATATAATTTTTTACTGCATATTTTATTTATTTATTTATTTTATTTTATTTAACCAGAATAAGTTACAATATATTACTATACAATTCGTAATAATTATATTTTCTTACATTATATTAGTAATACAGCAAAGGAGACAATTCTTCCTGCGAGCTGATCTGGTTTACTTAACTCTAGACTTAAGACTAATTCAAAACCTAATTCTAAACTTAAAACTAATTAAACAATATATAAAATTTAATATAATATACGTTTGTTTCGTATGAAATATGCTAAATATTTATTATGATTTCGTCATCTTCTTTTAGTAGTTTCTTTTTACCCAT
>JAWWEQ010048965.1:0-14605 GCA_035583055.1 Torymus tubicola
CTTAAGACAACAACAGTTTAAATTTCCAACTATTCCAATGTTGTCATAACACGACTGTACCGCACGACGGTCTAACTGTAACTCATTACATAGCGATTTTAATTTTATTTTTTAGGATAGTTTCTGAGGTTCTAAAATCATGAGAAAAATCAAGAAGATGTGTATTTTTATGTAAAATACGCTCATATTTTTTCACATTTTTGCAAAGCAATTATTTTACTAAAAAAAATTATTTATGAAAAAATAAGTTTTTTAGACGTTGGGGTAGGGAGGGGGGAGGGAGGAATTGAAAATACCGCGAGAGGTCATCATTTTGCATGCCTGAACAGCTGCCATAATTTTTTGGAATTTCAGGAAGGGTGTCTTTGTCACTATTATAATGGGGGGTAGCCTTTACGTTTATTTTTAATCTATTAAAATTTGTTATGTAATCATCCATTAATGCATAAACAATTGAGTTATAAATCCTGGAGAATGCTTCCTTAATAAACTCACGAAAATCTAAGTGAGTCCCTCATCACCACCCCAATGGAACTCGATTCATCAACGAAATGAACGTTAGCAGATATTCTAAATTATAATATCTTTGTTATTTTTCTACTTTCACCCATCTTTCTCCTAACATTATAGTCCAGAGAACATTATTTAATCCCAGAGTGTTTTTAGACATTTTATACTAAACATGCAAAGACGAAGCTATTAGTTACTTCACATTTTTATTTTTTACCATCTTAAGGTATTGGATAAAACCAGACTTAAAAAAAGTAAAAATGATTGTTGTGAATCCTTTTTGGAAGTCAAATCGGGTTGAAGTACCTTCCTTGTGAGAAAATCAGCTCTTCTAAGTTAGACGATATATATTCCTTTACATAGGTAACTTTTCCAACACGCGCCCATATAAAGCTCCTTCCTCTCTACCGCGCGCTGTAACTTTTGTTCTATATCTATATGAGCATATCCCCAAAACTTTTAACCACAAATAATTATAATTCTGCAAATTTTCATTATTTAAGTAATAAGTAATGTTTTTGCATGGTTAACATTTATATGCTAATTCTCGTAATCGATTTAGAGCTCCTACAAATAAAAAAATTGCAGTATTATCTAGCGAAACTCAATAAATTGTCAAGATTCTTAATAATATTTTTTTAAACCGCCGTTAATAAGAAGTCTGAAATAAAGGGCATCGGCAAGATGTTACTATATGACAATATTCACAATTTTTCATCCATGTGCCACTTCTTATGTGGACACAATAACGTTTAGAATATGGGTCACCGTAATTTTCAAAATTTGAAATTATGATAAAGTTAACGTTCCAAGAAATTCGACCCTTTTCTAAAATGTTAGATAGTAATATTGATTGTTAGTTTTTATCAAAACAGACCTTTTAAACACTGTCCCGTGTGTGTGTCTTAAAAATTCTTCAAATGGCAACAATTCGTCGATCGCGAATAAAAAGGTGCTAACTCATCGGCCGCTTGGAGAAGGTGCACACTCAGCGGCTGCTTCGAGAAGGTGCTAACCCGCCGGCTGCTTCGAGAAGGTGCTAACTCAGCGACCGCTTGGAAAAGGGGCTATCTCGCCGGCCGCTTCGAGAAGGTGCTAACTCGCCGGCCGGTTAAAGAAGGTGCCAACTCTGCGGCCGCTTGGAAAAGGCGCTAACTCATCGGCCAGTTGAAGAAGGCACTAACTCGAAAGCTCATTTTTTCCTCCGATTTAGGTTGGCATTGCTGATGCTATAGCATTAATATTTTAATTAAAGAGTGAAAAATTATATTTTATACGGAGATTACTGTTATAGCGGCGACTATGTAAAATATTATATTATGGGAGCTCCACGCGTAATGAAAATTTGAATTTTAAAAAGAAAGTGAAACCATCGAGCTTGTTTACTTAATTGACAATAAGTGAATGAGACTATATATATATATATATATATATATATATATATATATATAATTTTTATTCGTTCAATTAAAATATTAATGCTATAGCATCAGCAGTGCCAACCTAAATTGGAGGAAAAAAATGAGTTTTTGAGTTAGCACCTTCTCGAAGCGGTCGGCGAGTTAGCGCCTTTTCCAAGTGGCCGCTGAGTTAGCACCTTCTTCAACCGGCTGGCGATTTAGCATCTTCTCGAAGCGGCCGGCGAGATAGACCCTTTTCCAAACGGACGCTGAGTTAGCACCTTCTTCAACCGGCCGGCGAGTTAGCACCTTCTCGAAGCAGCCGGCGAGATAGCCCCTTTTCCAAGCGGCCGCTGAGTTAGCACCTTTTTGTTCGCGACCGATGAATTAAAAAATTAATTCTCAAAACGTAATCAATTAAAAAAATACAGATTTAACTGTAGCACAACTATAATACAGTTTGGTTTAACTTTATTGTTGGTATAATCATAAGTTATCATAATATTTTAATATGCAGAAGCAGGCGCATTACTTTTATTTGCAATATAAAGCTTTTAGAACCTTACGAATATAAGTAAAATGGCTGTTTTACATATTCTAGTGTATACGAAACACAATGCTATTCTTATGGGAGAATCACGCACTTGCGAAAAAAATGAGTAACACTGACGAGATCTTATTCTCCAAGCGTTTAAATGAATATATGGGAAAGTATAGGACTGTGCTCACAATTGGTTTCTGGTAATTTTTTCCATGAAAAATGACAAAGTTTTGGGGATATGCCCATATATCACCCAAACCGGAGCGGTGGCATAATTATCGTCAGCGTGTTTATTTATAAAAAGAAAAAATAAAGTTTAAGTTTATGTGTTATCGAAAAAAGATTATAATAATTGATGTATGGAATAGATAAACCATGTATTTTAACTTTAAAAACGCCTCAATATTAGCTGTCATATTATCTTTCTACTGTACTTAAAGATGCATATTATGAGATCATAGTAGAAACAATTTAAATCTTTAAATTTCACGCACGTATCAAAATAGTAATAAAATTTAAATTAGAAAAAAAGCTATTCAATTATGTTCAGATTGCAGAAAAATTAGTAGTTGGAAAATTGATCACGTGATACTTTTTAAACGGAACCACGAAATAACTGAGCGTATGCGTAATGATTCGCCACCGTCGTCAATTGTATTACTTATGAAGTTTTATTGTTTAGCTTGGATTTTGGGAGTTTTAAAGTTAAAACATTTGTACATTTGAATAGCAAAATTTGTTTTACAAAAAATCCCTTACAAAATTCATTCAAAACATGAAATTTCAGTTTTTTTTCCGTAAACAAGATTTCAGTAAAAAGCAAGACCTCCACTGTAAATAAAAGAAATATTTGCCGATGTACGTATTTTGTTTTTTCCGAAAAACTCAGTGTTTGATAATCAGCGAGTATGGATGTAATCTTCATAACTTTATTTTCAAATATTAATATATAATAAATATCATTATATGCTCTTTCTACTTTTGTTAATTTTTTTTATAAAGACATTCATTTATACATTTTCCTTATCTTCCATGTGTCCTAAAAATTTTTTTAACGAATTCTTTATTTAATTCGACATAGAATTTGTTTTTAGTACTCATGCTGTTTTATATATTAAATAAAATTTGAACGATGTATAAAAATAATTTTACTTATTTTATTATAGGGCCAAAGACTACTAACAATGTCCTGCTCAGATAAGATAGCACGGTGGAACGTCTTAGGTATTCAAGGTGCACTTCTTAGTCATTTCATTGAACCTATTTATTTTCATAGCATTGTTCTTGGAAGTCTATTGAATCCCAGCCATATGTATCGAGCTGTTTGCGGACGTATTGAAAATACTATTCAGGGTTTACCTCCACCTTATAGACTAAATAAGCCACTAATGAGCCTAATTACCTCATCGGAAGTAAGGCAACCTGGAAAAGCACCTAATTATAGCGTTAACTGGACAATCGGTTAGTCAGTTTTATATTATAGTACAATTTATAATTTATTCAACAGTATGTTTTGACGATAGATATACAACATATGTAAAACTGTGCTTAATGTGCGGAGTCTCAAAATAGTATATGTACGCAATAAGTTCTTGGAACAGGTTATTATACAACGTAGTGCCGTTTCTCACCAGAGATAAGCGAAGGCGACAAGACATTTCAGTTAAAAGTCTCTAAATTTGCGACGAGATACAAGTCCTTTTTTTTTTAATGGAGTGCCAAAACTCGCGTATTTATGCTTGTTTTGCATGTAAAATGAAGTTGTTTTACTCTCGGTGTGTACAAACGTACACGTTTCTCCTAGAAGCTTGTACATTGAAAGCCCTTTAACTTGATTTTCTTCTTCACTCGTGTAAATGTCGCCCCAGCTTCGCTCGGATGACGATTCTGATTAAATTTTACACTTATCAAGTACATAATCCCTGTTTTTTTAATTTCTCTCACTTTACTTTACCAAGTTATACTAGGATGAAAAAGAATATATTTTTTTACATCTGGGCAAAGTGGGTGATTATTGAGGGCTGGTTTTGATAAGCCACGAATCGTTGGCTTTGCATAGTTGTCTCAAAGAGTACTATTCTGAGACTCCGTGTGACAAGTTCTACTTTTAATTATTGTATGTTGTTCGTGAAGTATTCTCTATTTATTAAATGATGTGAGGAGTATTTTACAACGTAAAACTATAAAAAGGATATAAGTAGGTACTTCATGCACTCTACTTAAGCATGAGAATTAATATTTCTCAAATGATATTTAAAAAACCATATTAAAACTCACATAAGTCACCGATAAATTAAAAGGAAATTCATTTACCTATAAGTTTTAAAGCTCAACTATACGATTTGCCGTAGACATTGTCTACTCACTTACAAGTGAAGGAATCCAAGCCTAATGCACTGATATAAATTTACATTTTTATACCCATTTACGCGACTAAAAGTAAAGACAAGCTATTACAAACGAGCCTTGTAAAAAGTGTCACTTTAACCAAATGCTCTAAAAAGCAGTATTCCAAACAAACGCTGTCAAAGGTTAGATTACAAACGAGCACTTAAAAAAATTTCTTTGTAATGTTCACCGATGCGGAAACTATTTCATTTTTTAAATTGGAAGATGGCAGTTCGACGGCATATAGCAAACAACAATTTCATAAAACAAAGCTTGGATACACTCAAAAAAAGAAGCGATTTCTGCTGGAGCCCCAAGCAAAATCTACTTGGCTCACCCCAGCAAACGTTGTAAAGCAATTCCTGCTCGTTGACCCAAGCAGTTTTTGCTTGGCAGTGAAAAGTAATAAATGCTTGATAGATGGTAAGCAGAATTAACATAAGAAACCAGCAAAAACAATGGGTAGATTGAATAGATCGCAATATTTTCCATAAGGGTCTATTAACTTATATCAACTAATAAATGGTTATAAATGAGTGACCCCACCCGTGTAAAGAAACTAGTCTAGGGCTAGTCCTGCGGTAGTCTAGCTCAAGTCTAAATCCAAGTCTACTGGTGGGACAAATACAGACTATTGCCAATACTTTTAATTTGTCTTATTTATAATTCTAGGAAAATGAGTCCATAGACTTTATCCGTGACTTTAAACCGAATCACTTTAAACACATCGAATGCGTGATCTAGGTGTTTCACGTAGCCGATGACAATGTTTAGGTGATGCGTACCGTAGTTTTTTTGCTTCTAGGTGTTGAAACACATCAAGTACGTGGTCTAGATGGTCGAGGTAGCCGATGACGGAGTGTACGTAGTGCGCTCCGTGGTTTTTTACCTCCAGGTGTTAAAACACATCCAATGCATAATCTAGGTGGTCGAGGTAGCCGATGACGGAGCCTAGGTAGTGCGCTTCATAGTTTTTTGCCTCTAGGTGTTAAAACACATCGAATGCATGGTCTAGGTAGTCGACGTAGTGCGCTCCATAGTTTTTTACCTCTAAGTGTTGAAACACATCCAATGCATGATCTAGGTGGTCCAGGTAGTCGATGACGGAGTCTAGGTAGTGCGCTGCGCAGTTTTTTATCCCTAGATCACACTTTCAATGCGTTCCAACACTTAGAGGTAAAAAACTATGGAGCGCACTACCTAGATTCCGCATCGACTACCTCGGCTACCTAGACCATGCATTCGATGTGTTTCAACACCTAGAGGCAAAAAACTATGGAGCGCACTACCTAGGCTCCGTCATTGGCTACCTCAGCCACCTAGATTATGCATTGGATATGCTTCAACACCTAGAAGTAAAAAACGACGGAGCGCACTACCTAGACTCCGTCATCGGCTACCTCGACCACCTAGATCATGCACTCGATGTGTTTCAACAGCTAGAGTTAAAAAACTATAGAGAGCACGACCTAGAATCAGTCATTGGCTAACTCGACTATCTAGACCATGCATTGGATGTGTTTCATCACCTAGAGGTAAAAAAGCACGGAGTGCACTACCTAGACTGCGTCATCGGCTACTTGGAACACCTAAACCACGTACTTGATGTGTTTCAACAACTAGAGGCAAAGAACTGCGGTACGCATCACCTAGATATCATAATCGGCTATATGAAACAACTACATCACGCATTCGATTCAAGCAGAAATACCGGTGGTCTTAAGCAATATTTGCTTTGTTACCGACCGGTTGATATCGCTTTGAGGCTAAGGTAGATTGCGCTCGATCCCCAAGATTAAATGGCTTTTATGCCAAGCAAGAATTGCTTTGAAAACAGAAAGCAGTATTGTCAGTGGTAATACAGCTATTTTCGCTCCTTTTTTTCAGTGTACTTTGAACTTGAATTCAGGAATAAAAAAATATTTTGCAAAAGAGCATCTGTTTTGATGCTTACTTGAAATAGCTTGTTTCAAATTCTTCGTTTTAAATTCATCCTTTTATTCTGACCGTTTCAAACGAAATATGACTCAACTGAAGTATCTCCTTCAGTCAGAAACATTTGCACAATTTATTTAATGACCAATGTAAGTGGCATATAGATTGAGTAAATGAATTTATTAGTACATAATTTATTATTAATTATCCTTATAAGTATAAGTACTTCAAGAAGTAGTGCTAAAATTTTGAAGTTTTAATAGATGTTAATTTCAATTGCAATATTATGAAAATCATTGGGATTTTCAGTAAAACGTTCATTGTACAGAATTATTTTTATTTGTGCTGTTATACAATATGTAATTCTAATAATCCTATAATTTCTTCATAATTTTCATATTGCAAATAGACATAAAATATGTTAATAGATTTTACTTGTTTGAATTTTGTTTAAGGGCAACATGAGGCCGAAGTTATAAACTGCACAACAGGCAAAGATGAACTTGGAAAACCCTCCAGAATTTCAAAACAAGGACTTTTCCGCAAATTTTATTATCTCTTAGGAAAATTAGATACGATTTACGAGGTCGAGAAGGCTCTGTGTCGCAATTATTTAGATGCTAAAGCTTCTGTTCAAAATTATTCGGTAATATAATATTTTATTTTTTGCACTTGCTAACTCATACCATAACAATCTCATGTATATAATTTAGTTACATATGAGAATTGAACTTCAAATTTTTAAAATTTTATATCCCTAAATACATTAAAAATTATACGGCTTGACTATACCCTAATCATCGACAATCTTTAAATTTAACATTTTTAATATCAGAAAATATCTTCATGTATATTTTTTTTAATTACACTAAAATTTCACGTGGCTAAAAATGTTCACAATATTTTATACGAACCAGACTTTGAAATTTTATTCTTCGATGTTTGTCAAACTGCTTTTACTAAATTGGTGAAGTTTTTTATTTACTTACCAGCTGTTATTCTAAGACTAAAAAGAATAGTAGTAAATATAGATATTATATGAAAGAAAAACCGGATAATATTTGATGTCATAAATCTTTTTCTAATTTTTCTATGCCATTCAGAAGAAAAATAGATAGGCTCGTTTTTTTATCGAGATTTCTCTCTCTCTCTCTCTCTCTCTCTCTCTTCTAACTTTAAATACATTTGCTATTGAATATTTCTTTTCTTTCTATATAAAAAGATATAAGTAAAGGGTTTATTTCTCTATTAATAAAAAATATAAGATTTTCAAAAATGAATTTTGTTTAGTTAAACTTTAAATTGCAGAGAGCAATCTTTCAAGCTGGCTAAAAACTACCTATTTTGGAGATCGCTGAAAGCAGTATTAAATCCTGGGATAGGCGAATATACTTTTATAGATTGAATTGATTTTATAATTTGATATGTTATATCTCGATAACCATTAGTATGTATATATTTTAATTGTATTACCTTTCTTTTGAGCGTAGACTTTTGTAAATAATTAGTCTGCAATTCAAGGATTTCCACACTTTATTTGATAACAATGCAATACGATTATTTAAAGTGACCGTTGATTTTACAGATAACAATTTCTACATGTTCAATTAATATATAAATAATATATGCTTATGTTATACAGATAATTAATAAGGATACAAAATATTCACTATTCCTATTGTCGGCTGGAGTGGTATGGATTTTTCGCGATCTGTGCGCGTATTAATTGATACGCCTGACACACGTCGTTCCTTTTATAATACAGAAAAATTGCGCTAAAGATGATCGTAAACAGTAAATAGAGATTGTTCGGAATTTTCACCCTCATGTGCCCCGCCAATTCGTCGGAGCATATGGCCCTGCCCGCGAATCACGTCACGAGTTACATAATCATCTTGAGTGGCCCGCTGCGACGAGTCGCGACGCGCGCCGCCATTCTCTCGCCTCCAGCCATTGTCGTCGGCAGCTAAAGTTTCAGCTCCAAAATAGATATGTATTAATTGATACGCCTGACACACGTCGCTCCTTTTATAATACAGAAAAATTGCGCTAAAGATGATCGTAAACAGTAAATAGAGATTGTTCGGAATTTTCACCCTCATGTGCCCCGCCAATTCGTCGGAGCATATGGCCCTGCCCGCGAATCACGTCACGAGTTACATAATCATCTTGAGTGGCCCGCTGCGACGAGTCGTCGTCGGCAGCTAAAGTTTCAGCTCCAAAATAGAGAGACACTCAAGTATTTCAAGTTCAGCAGATCTGTACCGACGGCCACCAGACAATAAATAACTTTTTTCAATAACAATTGTCTTAATTATTTACTGCTATCTCGCACATTTTGGTCCTTCGAGCCGGATAGCAGTTTTGGTACAGTCTGCTGAGGAGAAGTCAAGCAAGAGTCGCCATCTTGTTCAACTCTGATGACGGATTCCACGCTTCGCAACAGACAAGGCAAGTCGCAACCGCCCATCGGACAACAGCCTCTCGAAGAGACCTGCAGGAGTAACCGAGGAGCTCCAACAGGTTTACGAGCATCAGCAACCACAAGCGACTAGATCGTCGCAACATAGCAGCATCCAGTCACCCCAGGAGGCCTGCTCGACTGCGAGATTATCGTCGCAGCCAAAGTGCAGCTCAGAAGGTCGCCAAAAAGTAAGGCCTAATTTTCTATTTTGTAACCTCGCGGCGAATCGAGATTCCCACGAGGACGGCGCGTAAAATCAGGTCCCTGACTTACCAGCCGAGGGATCAACACGCGTGGACGTAGGTCCATGCGCTGCCAGTTGCAGTGCGCAGAAGGTTCCGCGTTTTCAACCGCGCGCGCGCACGCTTTCCAGTGCGAGACATATAAACGGCCGGACCGCGCTCAGCGTTTCATCTTCTTCATCATTCGCAGAGACCCTCAATATCTTGCCACCTTTCTAATGCTGATGGCTTTATCCTAGATACACAAGGAGACTCTGACGCGGAGAGCAACGCACTCGTTGGGATTTAATTGCTGCTGCTGCACACGTCTTCGCTTGCTGTGCCATCCTCAAAATTCTCTTCAACTTCAAGCTGCCTTACTGCTTTCTGCTGTGCTGTTGACTGCCTGTTTACTCTTCGAGCTCATCGTTAATTAAACTAATCTCTACTTTTATTCTAATCAGCTTTCGCTCTAGTAGGTACTGCTTGTACCCCTGGTCTTTCAGTAACTATCTGTCCTGCTTATAAACTCGCGTATCTAGTAATTTAGTAAAAGTGCTGCATCTGACAGTAGATATTTACTATTTTGCTCTTTTTCAACAAGCTCGAGGTGACATTTACTCTGGTTTATCTATTTAGCATCTTCTAGCTAGTTTTTGAGCCTCGTGTCTGCTTAAATCTGTACAGCTTTCTTAAAGTTTGAGCATTTCCGGCTTAGTAATTGGCTGCATGTTATCAGTTGTAGTTTTTCATGCAGAAAGCTGGATAATCTTAATCATTTATATATCTAATTTCAGTGATGCCGCATTCTACATCTGTCAGAGCATGGTGAAGGATTCAAGGACTTGTACCTTCACAGAAGTCAAGCTGAACTGACACGAGCTAATCGAGTTTGGGGCGACCTGGATTTAAGCAATTTCAGCTCTAGATTTAGCTGGGTTAATATAGATGGAATAAGCAGATATTTTAGATAAACATAAACTATCGCAGTCAATCATTATTAATGTTTTAAATACAATTCAGCATTCTTCGAGCTGTTGCAATCTTTTCACTCATTTTCAATAATAAACAGCTCTCTTCAAGCTGTTGTATCATTTTAAACAATTCCGATATCGGAAACGCTGATTTCTTTATGTAATCTTGCCAGAATCTTCTATGACTGAGTGATTAAGCATCACAGTCAACATCAAGGGACTTCACTTTTGAAACCTTTCTTCTTGTCTGAATTTCTTTCAGAGAAGCCACTTTTCAATCCACTTGTGTACGGCTAAGCCTCCAAGTGAACCTCATTTGAGAATCTACTTTAAGTCTTCAAGGTGTCTAGTCATCTAATCTATTCACCTCTTCAAGTTTCTATTCGCAAATTGAACTTGTCTCAGAATAGATAGTCTCCATCAAAAACAGTTAGACCTTCACGACAAAATAGCCTTTAGTTCATCGCCGCGCTAACATTGATAACATAAGCAAATTTGATCAATTGCGCACACATCTCTCTGGTAGTACTTTAAAAGTTATCAGAAATATTCCTGTAAATGAGTATCGCTACAATGAAGCTCTCCGTGTCCATTACGATAACAAGCGACGTTACGTAAACTTGTAGGTCAGTAACTTCTATGCTGTCAAGCTCATGAAGTCAGCCACTGCGGCTGAATTAAAACACTTCACTAGGGAAGGTTATTCATCAATCGAATGCCTAAATATCAACAGCACGAAGTCTTGATAGTCCATTGCATCGTTAGTCGCTTAGCTCTTGAGTCTAGACGAGACTGGGAAAAAAGTTTAGGGATTCTTCAGATCCGCCTAATTACGACCAACTTAGGTCCTTTCTTACAGCTCAAAGTCTCATGCTGAAGGCAATGGAGAGAGCAAACAAATTCTCATCGTCCGGGTCTTCAAGGTCTTCGAATAACAATACCAACTTAATATTGGAGTTCCTCAAGGAACAATCTTGGGCCCACGATTGTTCCTTTTACATCAACGATCTTTTTTTAAATATGCCTGAAAACACATTAGTTTCATATGCAGATGACACTGCGGTTGTTACAGCAGCCAAAAGTTGGAAAGAAGTTGAAAGTAATTTGAATGAAACTCTAATCAAAATTTCTACATGGTTAGCTCTAAACAAGCTCTTCCTGAACAAGGATATAACAGTTTATAATTTTGAAAACCAGGTCAATAACACACCAAAAAATCTGGAAATTAGAATCCAAGAAACAAAAATCAATAGAGTTGATAATAATAAGTATGTAGGTATAATTTTTTATAGTAATGTGAGGTGGAATGCACACGTAGAGTATATCTATGACAAAACCAAATACCTTACTTTCATTTTCTTTAAAGTAGCAAAAATTATGACAACAGACACCTTAAGGATGGTATACTACCCATTCTTTCACAGTATAGTTTCATATGGAACAATTGCCTGGGGAGGTGTATTCTACCAGCATTAGCCTACTTAAAAGATTGCAAACTAAACTACTTAAGATAATCAATAAGAATAAATTCATACTCGACAAAAACCCTATGAATCTTGATTAAATATTTGCTTATGAATCACTTTCCTACCATTATGAAAATCTGGAGTAAGCTTTCATCAACTCTACAACTTCTACAAGAAATAGAAATCTACAGATACCGAAAAGACACAAAACCATTAGCATAAAAAAACAGTTATATTAGAGCAGTAATGTTTTTTAATAATCTTATATACGAACTAAAAACAATTAGAACAAAACGCAGCAAAAAAATCAAACAAAAAGAATGGGTTAAAAGAAACTACTAAAAGAAGATGACGAAATCATAATAAATATTTAGCACATTTCATACCAAACATACGTTATATGTTAAATCAAATTTTATATATTGTTTAATTAGTTTTAAGTTTAGAATTAGGTTTAGAATTAGTCTTAAGTCTAGAATTAAGTAAACCGGATCAGCTCGCAGGAAGAATTGTCTCCTTTGCTGGATTACTAATGTAATGTAAGAAAATATAATTATTACGAATTATATAGTAATATATTGTACCTTACTCTGGTTAAATAAATAAATAAATAAATAAATAAAAGCGAAACAAAACTCGCCAATGTCTGTCAATACCCTTCAAACGTCTACGTTTAAAAAATCTAGCAAGCCGACGATACTTCGTTGCATGTTCTGCCAAAGTGATCACAGAATTTATTATTGTGACGCCTTCAAGGCAAAATCTAGTCTCGAAAGGCGAGATTTCATCTCCAAGTCAAATTTATGTTTCAATTGTATTGGCAAGCATTCTCACAACGATTGCAAATCAGATAAGCGCTGTTTTACCTGTAGAGGTGCACATCATATGCTGTTGCGCAAGAGTTGCTCAAAACCTATAAACTCACAATCACTCAAACAAGGTCAAGGATTTAATGTCTACTCAGTGGACCTTCCGAATCATTCTGACCGCGGCATCCTTTTACCCACAACCTTGATCCAAGTATCCTCGCCAAATGGCCACAAAGTAATTGCTGGCGCTCCCGTTGATCAATGCTCACAAACATCGATCATCTCCAAGGCTTTGTGCCAGAAATTGCACCTCAAACGAAAGACATGTCGTGTTCCTGTGCTCAATGCAGGAGGTAAACTCACTGGTGTCTCCTCGGGCATAACTAGCTTCTGTATTCAAGTTCGCACAGAATCAGACTTGATTTGCAACGGCAATGCACTGGTCTTAGCCAAGGTATTTTCATATATTCCGCCTTGTTCTAAAGTCAAGACATTCAAATACGTGAAGGATCTTAAACTCGCTGATCCTGATTATTTTTAGGAAACTCTCGCATTGACATTTTGCTCGGATCTTCCACATACTCTCAAATAGTCGAAAGAAAGTCTCCAATTAAGGGCGAAGGCAACGAACCAATCGCCATTTTACTTCGCTAGGTTAGATTTTGTCAGGTGATACTCGTCTTCTTGAAAACGCAAAACCAGCATCACCAATTTCACTTCACTGCCAATCGGCGGCCGAAATTGACGAAACGTTGAAGAGATTTTGGGAGGTGGAGGAGATACCTAATAAAAATCTCTCCACGTTCGAAGAGCAATCATGCCAAGCCCACTTTGTCGCTACTCATTCTCGACACGCCTCAGGCAGATATATTGTAAGGCTGCCATTCAAAAATGTTGAAGAAAGTCCTCACGAGTTAGGCGATTCATATGCCCAAGCTCGTTGTATGCTTCTAAGAATGGAAGACAAGTTTCAAAGGGACCCCAAGCTCAAAGAAGCCTATAAAAATTTCATGGCTGAATATGAGAACTTTGGCCACATGGCGCTAGCCTCTAGCGCCACTATCCAAAAGGGAATAGAGGAATTTCTTTTTATCCCTCACCATTGGGTATGGAAAGAAAGCAGTTCAACCACAAAGCTTAGAATGGTTTTGAATGGGTCCTCCAAAACTAAGTCGGGCATCTCTCTCAATTCGATTCTTCGCATTGGGCCGAACTTATTGACTTTGCTCTGTGATCTGGTAGCGCATTGGAGACACTATCACATCGCTTTCGCTGCCGATATAGAGAAGATGTATCGGCAGATTTTGATAAATAAGGCCGATCTGTACTATCAATCCATACTCTGGCAAAAGGATACCTCAGACTCGATTCAGATCTACCGCCTCAAAAGGGTAACGTATGGGCTAGCTTGCTTCTCGTTCCTTACTACACGTACCTTAAAGATACTAGCCATCGACCATGAAACTGAGCACCCTCTAGGATCTTAGGTACTATTAAAAGAAGTGTACATAGATGACGTGTTGTCAGGCGCTCCGCTCATAATTTTCATTATAATTCGATCGCAAAATTTTATTTTTTCATTCGCTGTTAATGAGAAAGATAATTTGTATGTATTTATGATACATAATTACGTATATATAGTTTCGTTATTTTGAGTTAAAGTTTCTGTTCCAGTACCACTGTATAAAATATTATATTTATTATTAAAGCAATTTTCTTCTAAAAAATGTGTCCAGAATGTATAACCTGCCTGTACAGGTATGCAATGTTCATCGGCGAATTTGCAAACTTTCCTGAGCTTAAATGTACTTTATTATTTATTTATTTATTTATTTATTTGACCAAATAAATTTACATATGGTAAATCCTATAGAAGTATACATTAGATACTTGTACA
>JAWWEQ010048966.1:0-14602 GCA_035583055.1 Torymus tubicola
CACACTTTCGTAGTGCTGCCAACCTAAATTGGAGTTCAAAAAATCAGCGCGTGAGATGGCACCTTCTCTAACCGGACCCCGAGTTGACTCCTTTTTTAGCCGGATTCTGAAATGGCACCTTTTCTAACCGGATTCTGGGATGACTCCTTTTCTAGCACCTTTTTATTCGGGAGCGACGATATTATATTGTAGAGTGCTCAGGATATGTACGCCTCCCCACTCCCTGTACGTAAGAGAGTCACGTGTTATGCGAGAGCCACGAGCGAGCAACGCTGCCGCGGGCCACGAGTTTCTCTGTCTCCGCCCCGCGACCAGAACAGCCACACTCTTTCATGTATAATTATTGAGTCCTAAATAAACTCCATTTTCTACCTTAAGTGTCTTCTTTATTTATACATGGTAGCAGAGGTACGTGGTTTAAGTAGCCTATATTAACCCTCGGGGAAATATAGGATACTTCAAATCAAGACGGTGGACATCAAGAAAGAAGAAAACTTCGAGGACGAAGTCTCGAACGAAGTCGAGAACTCGAAGGAACGCTAAAGTCAAAGGAAGGAGACACAACATCGGAGGTCAAGCAAGAGGTAGATTCCGAACACGAAGCAACGTTCGAGAATAAACAAAAAGACGCAATGGAGAGAAAAGATATTACGATAGCGGTGTTTGATGGAAAAAACTACAGCATGTGGAAAAAGAGGATCCAAATATTCATGAAGTTGAGAAAATGTGAAAGTGTGATAGAAAGAGAAAGAAACAGATAATGAAGAAGAATGGACTCAGAATGATTTGAAGGCAATAAATATAATTTATAGTGCCAACAATTAGAATTTGTGAGCGAAGAAGAAACGGCTTACAAAATAATAAAAAAAGCGAGACAGTATGTACTTGAAAGAATCAACGGCGTTACAAATAGTCTGCAGGAATAGACTGCAGAAATTAAGATTAAGAAACTATAGTGATTCCGAGGCATTTTTCAGTGATCATGAAAAAGCGGTAAATGAGTTAAAAGACGCGGGTGCTAAAATGAGTGAAAAGGAAAAATGGGATTATATGCTCAACACATTGCCAGAATCGTACAGGCGAATTAAACGGCACAGCTGAAAAATTCAACAGATCGATAATGAACATAATAGCGTGCTATTTACTAACAGAGGTAAAGGTAAACAAATGTTACTGGCCAGAAATAATATGCGCGCGACGTATTTGAAAAATCGTACGCTAGCAAACACGATAGAAAGAAAAACTCCTTATGACATATTTTTTAAGAAAAAAACAAATGTAGAACATTTACGATTGTACGGTAGTAAAGTTTTATTAGGTTATAGTGATGTAGGCTATAGAGTATTGATAAATAATAAAATAATTATTGCAGGACATTTTCAGATCGTCACGTTGATATCATAGAAAGAGATTTTAAATGCATCGGTATTGATTGAAAAGATAATATTGATAATGGTCAAAGTAAAGAAAGTGATGCGAGTACAAATGATGATTTATCGGATAACGTTTTCGAAAGCGCAGATGAATACGAAGAGCAACAAGGTAAAATAATAGGAAAAAATAATTCATCGTTACATCAACCTTCGGGGAAATGTAAAGATACATAAACCCAACATTGGAAGTTCCGCGAAAATCTATGTGTGATAGGAAAAGCCCTGTAAGATACCCAGAAAAGGAAAGTTATAATATTTATGTAAGATACTATAGAGTAGATACGCCTTGTACATTTGAGGAGGCGAATAGTAAAGAGAATAATAATTGGCAAGAAGCCATGAATAAAGAAATCGAATGCATAAATAAAAATAAAACTTGGACATTAGTCGATAGAGTACAAAATAAAAAAGTTATAGATGTAAAATGGGTTTATATAACAAAATCAGATAATAGGTACAAAGCTAGGCTAGTTGTAAGAGGTTTTCAACAAACAGATGTAATTGATGACATATATTCCCCAGTTGCGAAAAATCAAACGTTAAAACTTTTATTACCAGAATAGATCAAATCGTCCCTCCCGAATAAAAAGGTGCCATTTCAGAATCCAGCTAGAAAAGGAGTCATCTCAAAATCCGGCTAGAAAAGGTGCCATTTCAGAATCCGGCTAGAGAAGGAGTCATTTCAGAATTCGGTTACAGAAGGTGCTCTTTCAGAATCCGGCTAGATAAGGAGTCAACTCGGCACCCGTTAAAGAAGGTGCCATTTCACTCATTGATTTTTTAAACTTCAATTTAGGTTAGCAGTACTACGTAAGGTTTTCTTTTGCACTTTTAGGCCGATATTTTTACCAGAGAAAACTGCAATCATTTTATACCATTATAAAAATCATTATTATTCCAAGAAAACATAAAATATTTGTAACACCCACCCATACATACACACTCTCACACACATTTACACATACACACTTAAGAAAGGAAGGAAAGGCCCTTGCGGCCAAATCATCTGAAAAAGTAATTTATAATATTAATATCATAAAAGTATAAATAGATATTATAAATATAATTTATTTTGATTACCTGAAACCAGCAGATACGTTCTCAAATCCATTGTATACGACTTTATGATATTTTTAAAAAATAAAGATTTGCAGTTTTTTCTTCAAAACAACTTGATGGATTTTAATGAGGCGAAATACAAAATACTTATAATAATCAAAAAATTTCGAAATTCTAGATCCACCTACCATAGAAGCACATATTATAAGTATTTTGTATTTCGCCTCACTAAAATCCATCAAGTTGTTTAAAAAAAAATGCAAATCTTTATTTTTTAAAAATGTCATAACTCGTATAGAATGGATTTCAGGACTTATATACTGAGTTAAGGTAATCAAAATAAATTATATTTATAATATCTATTTATACTTTTAGTGCTGTCAATCTAAATTGGGGTTTAAAAAATCAGCGGGTGAAATGGCACCTTCATTAACCGGACGCCGAGTTGACTCCGTCTCTAGCCAGATTCTGAAATGGCACCTTTTCTAGCCGGATTTTGAGATGACTCCTTTTCTAGCTGGATTCTGAAATGGCACCTTTTTATTCGGGAGCGACGAAATGGATGTAGACACAGCGGAAGTATATGTCAATCAACCAAAAGGTTATAAGGATGGAACAGAAAGAGTATTGAAATGATCAAAAGCATTGTATGGATTGAGAGAAAGTCATAGAGACTGGTATGAGTGTTTCGATGAGTATGTTATGAAACTTGGTTTTAGGAAAATCAATGTAGAATTATGCCTATATATTCATGGAAAAGACGAAGACATTGTTTATTATTAATATACGTAGACGATTTGTTGATTTGTGGAAAAGATGAAAAGAAAATACAAAGAATAAAGAAATTGTTATCTAATCTTTTCAAAATGAAAGAGTTAGGTGAAATAAATGAGTATCTAGATATAAACGTAAACTATGATTATATAGACGGAAAAATGAAATTAAGTCAAGAAAAATATATCGAGTCACTAGCAACTAAATTTCAAATAAAAGATAGTAAATTATATAGTACTCCGATGGAAAGTAACTTGAAAATTGAGAAGACTGAGGAATGTGAACCGAGTATAAAATATAGGAACTTGTAGATTCCAAATTTGCTATACCGAGACACACTGGAAATATGCATTACGAATTTTAAAGTATTTATATTTAACCAAAGAATTAAGTTTACAATATAAAAGAAATAAAAATTGTAAGTTAAATGATTGGTATGTAAACGCAATTGGGCTGGAGATAATGTTGATAGGACGTCGAATCCGGTTATGTAATTCGAATTTTTGAAAATGTGATCGATTGAAAATCATGTACACAAAAGTGCGTGACAAAAGCCGCGACGTATGCAGAGTATGTCGCTTTGTCAGAGGCTGTGACTGAAATTAAATTTATAAAAGAATTAATAAATATTTTTGATCTGAAGTTAAGTAATCCAGTTAAGATTTATGAAGATAATATAGGTGCGATAAATATCGCAAAGTATGGAAACTTTACAAAGAACTCAAAACATATTGAAATACATTATCACTTTGTTCACGAATGTGTAAAAGAAAAAGAAATTGAAATTGTTAAAGTGGACTTAAATGAAAATATTGCGGATATTTTTACAAAGGCGCTATGTAAAGAAAAATTTATTAAATTCAGAGAATTGCTAAATGTAAAATGAAAATGATGAAATAGTACAATATAAATGTAAGGAGGCGTGTTGAGAATATAAATATTATATTGTACAGTGCTCAGGATATGTACGCCTCCCCACTCCGTGTACGTAAGAGAGTTACGTGTTATGCGAGAGCCGCGAGCGACGCTGCCGCGGACCACGGGTCTCTCTGTCTCAGACCCGCGAGCAGAACAGTCACACTCTTTCATGTATAATTATGGAGTCCTAAATAAACTCCATTTTCTACCTTAAGTGTTTTTTTTATGTCTACAATTCTATCACTCCATCAGTAGACTGGCTTGTGTGGATTTCCATTTCCTCTCCTTGGCATGGCGGCATCGCACGCATTTGTCACTTTCCGCATTACGTCCTCAACTTTTTTTCCGGCTGATGATCCCTCGGCATAGCCATCTTCCATACAGCTGCGCATGACATCAATATCGAAGGCACTTGCTTTCCAGTCGGTAAACTTGTTTTTCTTTGGTGGTCGGTTCTCCGACTTTCTCTTCCCTCCAACTCTCCAGGTTATGGCTTAATGATCACTCAGTGAGTATATGTCAGATACCCTCCAGCAGATATTACCTTTAACAAGGCCGCTGTTGATTAACGTGAGGTGTATCATCGAAGTGGCTTCACCACTGATGAAGGTTGGCTTCTCCCCGTCGTTGAGCAGTGTGAGGTCCAGCACTGAGAATGCTTCCAAAAGTGTTTGCCCTCTCTTCTTCGTCTCCTTGCTGCCCCATTCGACTGCCCAGGCGTTGAAGTCACCCGCAATGGCCACTTGTCTTCAGTCTCTGGCGTCTTCGACGATTCGGTCTAATATCCTCTCGAATTCCTCATGCTTGGTGGCATGTAGCAGCTATAAAAATTTATACCGCTGATCTTTACTCTCAGGAATGCCTCCACAGTATTCTCCATTACTTTTTGGACAGGATTTTTACTACAAGCTCAAATGGCTGCAAAGTTCGCTGCGTTAGTCTTTCAAGAGAGACCGTCGAGGTTCCTGTATTGGTCAGCTACGATAACCACATCCACCTTCTCTTCGCGCACCGTCTGGAACAGCAGGTCTTGCGCTGCCTCGCAGTGGTTGAGGTTTACTTTATAGCGGTTGGTACGCCTTCGCGTATACTGGGAACCTTCTGGTCCCAGATATGTAATTTGTCTTCTTATTTCCTTCCTCTTTGTAGTGATTGCAACATGGTGTTGCCGTACACTTCTCCGCTTTGTGACCTTCTTCGCCGCACTTGATGCAGCATTTGGATCTGTCGATCTTCGAGGTACGTTTCTTCGAGATGTGGCCATATTGCCAACATTTGAAGCACTTAGTTAGTAGGCCTCATGACTTCTCGTACTCGTTCGTTCGAGCAATTCATCCGCATCGTCCGCTTCTCAAGGAGTTTCTTGGCTACCTGCGCCGGTAGCTTCAGCAGTGCCGTTTGCATGCTGCCATAGGTCATCCTCACTGATACCACTGTTTGTGGGGCGACGCTACAACCGCTCCGCAGTTCCCTCATCACTGCTTGGTAGACTTCGTCCTTTGTGGTCGTTCCATCTAGACGAGTTACCTCTAGTGTGATCTCTTGTATTCAAGCGTTGATTGTTGCATCTTTGCCGATTAATGTGTTGATCTTCTGGCTAATTTCTGTGGCCTTGTCCTGATAAATAAGCAAAGTTTTAAATTGCAGTTGCCACGTGTTTAATTTATTGTCACTTCACCTTGATTATATGCATTAATACAAAATATAATCAGAGCACATAAAAACTGCTGAGAATACTGGTAAGCAGGCGGCCAACTAGAATGACTCCGATCAATTCTTGAAAAATTTCCGATGCTCGACGATCCGAATATTATTCATAAGGGCCGCACGAGCTAGACAAGAAGAAAGTCGCCAGAGAGACGAGCCGAGGTGTGCCGTTGAAGCAAGACATTATGTAAGAGCACACGTGGCGCGCGGAAGACGAAGCGTGTACATCGCATACCCAAGTAGGCGTTCTCTAGATCTACGCCTGTGTGCGTGAGCATGGTTAGCTCGCGTGGGCCTGGAGAGCGCGCGCATTAGAATTTACCAAACATTTTCCCCCTATCAACAGCGAGAAATGTTATCCAGTTGAGCGCTATGGGGAGAGATAAGTGGCACCGGAAGTAGAGTGAGTTTTGAGATGGGCCGCGTAAGTGTTGTAGTCACCGCCTTCAAAGTGACAACCTGAGTGAGATGATCCTTTTCGGGGAGTAGGCAAGTTACTCAAACCTAAGGCCAACGTGTGGAAGGAATCCTTTCATCAGTGATGAGAGCCAGTGAGCCGACTTGTATAGAATGTGAAGGATGATGCCACTTGAAAAGGGATTGGAGATGGTGCAGATCATGAAAACACCATGATTTCTAGAATGGTTGAGTCCTTTGTTGAATTAGCGCCTATATTGAAAGCCGAAATTCATGTAACTCCAGTAGAGATGATTCCGGTAATGAATTAAAAGTCGAGCCAATGAGAAAATGTCCTGGTATGAGAGCACCAAGATCGTTGTGATCCTCGTTGAGAGATTCCAAGGGTTGAGAATTTAAAATCGCTATAATTTGTGTCAAAAGGACTGTGAGCTCCTTAAAGGTAAGCAGGAGCTCACCTATTGATTGTCATACCAACGTACGCTAGGCGCCTGAGCACCAACTCTAGCTGGTTTTTATGCGTTTCCTAATCACTCGAGCGACGCTCACGTCATCGAGATAGGAAAACGCAAACGGCTCAAATTCAAGATCGATTATTCGATCGATGACTCTATGAAACATAGCACCAGCCTTCCTCAATTCAAAGGTCATTCTCTTGAATTGGAACAGCCCCAAGCCGAGGAAATAAACTCTTGACAGGAATCTGATGATAAACATTCTTTAAGTCAATCGTCGAGATATATCGAGCGCGACATATTTTCCTGTGGATACCCGCCATGTACGTCGAGTAACCGTCCGCCTGTGTGATGGCGTTTAACTTACGATAGTCCACGCACATTCTATAATCGCCATTTTCTTTCTTCATCATGATGATTGGGCTAGACCACGGGCTATTCGAAGGCTTGATTATGCCTTGCGCCAGTAGGTCTTTGATCTGGTGATGAATTTCTTCTTCCATCTTGTCGGACCCTGGATAGTATGGTGCGTGAATGAATGTGCATGTGAATACAAATACAGACCTGTAACGCCCGGAGAAATAACGACTTTACATGAAAACAAGAATTCTCTGCATGGCAGTATCATTAATGCTTCATGCTGCCATTCCAGTGTTTAATTTTTTTTCTTCTAGAGTAGTCAAACTTCTAAAATTCAACTCACAACTTCTTTTTGAAAATTTCGCGTCTATATACTTTTATGGAAAACCAAAGATAAAATATAAAAAATTCTCTAGTATTTCTCTATTACGTGTATTATCGCTCTTTGCGTATTCTCTAACGTCTATACTACTCTCGACTTTTCTTTACTTCTATATGTGTATTTTTGGGGAGGATGTACGTCTAAGGCGATTTTCAACGTGTCACGCCACGTTTTATTTTTCAATGTTTTCCGCGCACTGCGTTCTAAACAGAAATGTTTACGTAGATGTACGTCTAATCGGCCGTTCGCATAACTTTATTTGCTTCGAAATCGCGAAATTAAAATAAAACTCTTACTGAACTTCTAGGATATCTAAACTCTAAACATCTACTCTTTCGCGGCGTCTTCTCCTTTGAGGAGACAAGATGGCTGAACACCTTTCTCGGTTAGCCGCTTTCAAATAGCTCGAGTTTTTACTCACCAAACCTTCAAAATACCTCAAGCGTGGCTAGGCCGATAACCTGTGGGAGCTGGTGAAGAAAATAAGAAGGCGGGCACTTAAATAAAAAGAACTATTTATTGATCTTCTAACATATATGTTCTAATTTTAATCCGTTGATTGTGGCATATCGTTGTTGTGTGCACACTTGACGTCGGCTGTGCGGGCCTGCAGTAGATGGAGGGGAGAGAGCAACAGTCGGTCCGCTGCTCTACTCTGCTGCTGCGTGGCGACATCTCTCTTCTCCCTACTCTAAATGTTACACTCTATTTAGAGTGTGTGGACTCGAAGCCTGTGTAATCTCAACAATCACTAATTATCGGCATATTCTAAAATACCTGTATCCGCAACCACCGCTCGAAGACCTATAACAATTTAAAGTCTATTTACAGAGATAAAATAAATAGACGATCGGCCCATTCGTTTCGCGATTTAAAATTATTCGGAAAGGAGTTTGAGGCCGTGACAATAATAAAACGGGAGTATAAACCCCCTCCACCTAAAGAACTATCATTTCTACCAGAGTTCGCGCTCGATTCAAAGAAATCCGTGATACCGAACGAGAAGGGAAGGGGTAGGCTAAACTCTCACAACATCTCGGTAATAAACGAAAGAGCCTCACCAAAAGCAAATCAAGGAGGAAAACCAAGATGGAATGCACCAAAACAACAGGAGGGAGGCAACGCAAACAAAACGCCCATACGTCCCGGAAAGACGTCAGATGGGGGCGAGACGGGATGGGCAAGTGGAGACCTCGTGGGGGCAGATAAAAAACAAACCTAACATGCTTTAACTGTCAAGGTTTTGGCTACATGGCTCGCGATTGCCCATCAGATAAGAGGCGCAGATCAGATCCGGAAAAGAGACTTCGGGCTGGGACGATGATAGAGAAGAGCAACCCTCATGAAGGGAAACCTTCGAAGAATTAGTGAAGCGAGAGCAGAAGGAGACGACAAGTCTCGCTAACACTAGGAAGAAGTCTCCAGTTAATAATAATTTTTTTGGCCAAACGGGTGAAGAATTTAATTGATTTTTGGTGGAATAAGGACTCGGAGGACCACACTGAAGTCACGGAAATTGACAGAAATAATTCATCTCAGCCAGAGAATAACCGTGCAGTACCGGGAAATGTCAGCCCTGCAGAAAAGTGCATTAGCTAAACGTCGAACCAAGAACCAGAAACAATGGAGGAAACGTCTTCAGAGGGTGAGAAGAAAATCTTAAGCGAAAAACCAGCTACCAAATACGACATCGGCGGAACGGCAGAACTGGGAAAGTTTCGAGATGTTGTTGAGTTTTGCCGCCCCTTGGGGCCGGAAATCGAAAGGGATAGGCGATTTTTCATTAAAGTAGGTGTATCGCGGATACCTGCGGTCGCCTTGGTGGACTCAGACGCGTCTAGGACGTACGTCGGTCTGAAGTCCACGAATAGGTTCAGAGACCGGGTTTTCGAAACACCTGATGCGCGAACTATTACATTCGCTAACAGGTCACTTGCGACTACCTTTTGAACTTAGCAACATTTTATTTGTCTCGCAACATTTCAGAGATTAATGGACGCAATTATTACGCCCAAAATGGATAACAGAGTATACTGTAACTTAGATGATATAGTAATAGCCTCTGAAATGTTCGAAGAACACCTACATTGGCTCCGTATAGTAATCACGCGTGTAAACCAAATGAACTTAACAATGGACCGGGCCAAATCAATTTTTTGCTGTACCGAGGTGAAGTACTTGGGATACATCTTGAATTTTAACGGTTTGCAGCTACATCCTGTTAAAGCCGAGGCTATTAAATATTATCCAGCCCCGAAAATCACGCGAAAATATTGGACCCTCTAAACGAGCTGACCCAGAAGAACAGCCGCTGGCAGTGGGGAGATGAACATCAGAAGGCAATGGATACTCTAAAGGAGAACCATAACTCGTATTTTTGCTTGCCCAGATTTCTCGCTGCCTTTCTCGCTTCAGACCGATGCATGCTAGACGGGTTTCGGTGCGGCACTGACGCAAGTGCAGGACGGTCACGAGCGCATAATATCCTACGCGAGTCGAAATCTAAACAAAGCCGAGCGCAACTATACCGTGGCCGAGTGGGAATGCCTCGCAGTAGTCTGGGCTATCCAAAAAGATCGCAAATACCTCCAAGGCTACCACTTTACAGTAATCACGGATCACAGTAGCTTAACATGGATGTACCTGCAGAAAAATCCTGTAGGTAGAGTTGCGCGACGGGCGATGGCAGTAGCGCAGTATGACTTTGATATACAGTACCGAAAGAGTAGTCCTCAACGCGATAACGGAAACAAATGATACGTGGTATGAGAAGAGGATTAAAGCTATAGAAATGTACCCGAAACTATTTAAAAATTGGACGGTATATGAGGGTAGAATCTATTTTCATAACAAATATCAGCTACTTGACTCAATCGAAATGGACGACTTAGACTCGTAGAAGCTAGTTCTTACGTAGTACGACGGAACTTAGGTTAAAAGCGCTATGCGAATGTCACGACCAATCACAGGCGGGGCAATGAGGCGTACATAAGACGTATAAACGACTGACACGAAACTACTACTGGCCATGAATATGGCAAGAACGGTATAGTACGTCAGGGAATGAGAGACGTGTGAACAAGTTAAAGTCGATCAGCATAAACCTGCTGGACTTATGGGCGTCTGCACTGTAGAAGGGCCATGGACAACGGTAGCCATAGATATCATAGGCCCCCAACCACGGAGTAAAAATGGAGCAGTGTATGCTTTGATCCTGCATGACCTTTTTACGAAGTGGATGGAAATAGTTCAACTGAGAAAAGCCACGGCTAAAACAGTTAAGAAAGTGTTCCAGGAAACGATTTTGTGTAGATATGGCGCGCCGAAAGTGCTGGTAACGGATACAGATACGAAATTTGTAAACAAAATACTAGTACAGGTAGCGAAAGAGTATAAAATTCTGCACACGTCGGTACCACCGTATCATGCACAGGCGAATCCTGTTGAACGCGCGAATAAGATTCTGAAACAAATTATAATAGCTATCCTATAGGACTATCTTGCTATAATAGACTATCTTGGGACGAACATCTACCCGAGGTCCGATACGCGTTAAATACGATAGAGCAAGCCTCGACAAAAACGTCGCCAGCGTTTTTAAATTTTGGGACGGAATTAAAACTCCCCAATACCTTCGAGAGAGACGAAAATATTAGCGTTTCGGTTGAAAAAATGTTAGTCGAGCAATGGAAAAATCGCGTATCGAGATTGCATGCCCTGCGTGATCTCGTATCAAAATTTCAATTCGAAGTGTCCAAAAAACAGGCTAAATATTATAACGCTACGAGAAGGGAGGTCAAATTAGATATTGGCGACTTAGTTTGAAAGCTGAAGAAAATACTTTCGTCTGCAGCAAATTTTGTAGCAGCAAAATCAGCCAAGAAATTTGACGGCCCGTACCGTTTTTGTAAATTACGTTTACCTGTAGTAGTGGAACTGGAGACACTGGACGGAAAGAAGGTCGGCAAGGTTCACATCCAGAATCTGAAGCTCAAAGTATGTAAGTAAACTCATTCATCTACCCTTTCTACCTCCCCTACAAATGAACCAGTACCGAGCCAGAGCTGCAATGAGGCCAAGAAGCAGACCAGTAGCATTATAGCTACAGGCAACGCTGGCCCGAGCCACCAAGAACGTGCTAAGAGAGGACGCCCGCCCAACAGCGCACGACCGCCGCACAGTGGGGCCAAACGGCATAGAAATGCTCAAAAGTCGTGCTTTAAGCGAATTTTGGCTAAATCAAATCGCTGTTGGGTGCTTTTCACTCCTTGAGTGATTCCCTACAAGAAACATTTTCCCTCGGTACAGGGGTAGAAAAGCTCACATTGGCTCCAGCTGGTCTTGAAAATCGTAATTTTTGAAAAATTCACCATTTTAGCTTTGAAACTGTGGAAAATTGTTTTTTATTTTTACTATTCAAACAAATATATTTAACTCCAATTACTAACTTTAGTTGTTTTAACTAAATATTTAGTTGAAATTACTAATTTGTTTTTCAATGGTATGAAAAAAAGTAATTATCACATGAAAATACACGATATACTCACTATAAGTTCGTTTACATAAAATATAAAACATTTTTCTACAGTTTCGAAGCTAAACTCGTGAATTTGTCGAAAATTACGATATTTAAGACCAGCTGAAGCAAATGTCAGCTTTTCTACCTCTACCGAGGGAAAATTTTTCTTCTAGGTAATCACTCAAGAAGTGCAAAGCACCTAACAGCGATGTTTTTTAGCCAAAATTCGCTTGAAGCACGACTTTTAAGCATTTTTTTGCTGTTTGGTCCCACTGTGCGCCGTTCATGCTCAATAGCGGCGCGCCTAGAAGCCTGCTTACGCCGAACCACCAACAAGGTCGAGACAGAACACCCCCTGGCCTCACCACTCGAGCACAAACCAGGAGAAGAGAAAACGAGGCTAGAGGAGATAAAGGAACTCCGTCGGCCAATGACCAAATCCAATGAGACACTGTGGTCGGGGTGGCCATGGAGGAAGGCGGCGCCGACAGCACCACCGGAGGTATCAGGCCAGGGTCGACGCTAACCACCATCACTGTTACCCCCGTCGATGAACTCAAAGAGGTCCCGGGGACCAAGCTCCGCGGCGCCTAGCCGATACAAGCCGATTCAGAACTCAGCAGAGTGGCCAGTCAAACACCGCATGAAGTACATACGTGCTCTCGCGGGCCACGAAACTCAACCGACAGAGCCCCCGAAGGGATTCCAGCCAACCTCCTCACGAATTCCGGATCCTGCCAGGCGATATCCTTCACGCACAATGGGTGACGTGGAGTGGAAAAAGGATAGGGTCTCCGGGGGCTCGAATTGCGGGCAAGATCAGTGACACCATGATTGCCGGGAACCCGTGAGGAGTAGGTGATTTTGCTTCGGGTGTGGCCGGCTAGACGTCACCAAAAAGCATTGCCGGAGTGCCAGGAGCGTTGGAGGGAGGGGATCCAGGATTACTATATAGAGAGTCTCCGGCTGAAATAAAATGATTAAATAAAGAGAACTCTACCTAAATTCGGGTACCGTTGATTATATAATCTGAGCGGCTCATCTAAACCCATTTCCAATTTTTAACCAGTACTACTATAATAAGCCATATATAGTACGATATATCTTCCTATATCCATATGCTACATAAAATATTCCTCTTGAAGCGAATGAGACGAGCAGAGCGAGACCGTCGGAGAAGGGTAGACGAAATCTAAAACGGCAATAGAAGCCGAACTAACTTTCTCGTCCACTCGGTACATTCCAACTGTCTTACGTATTTTTTTTACTTACTCTCATTTTCATTATGTTGATACGGATGTCTAATACTTTTTTACTACTCTTATAAATGAACTCACTGATATAACTCTTCCTAAAGCTTTTTTTTGTGGTCTTACTTTCGGACTTCTGTGAAACCCTAGGTACGGTTTAAAGAGGGGGGAGTTATGAGAGAGTTATATATAGTGGGTGAGAATCCGGCGAGGCGAAACCAGGACTACGAAACGGCTGCGTGAATCAGTGTGAATGTAAGTACGTGTACATGAGTATCGGGATAACGCGAATCACGCGAGAAGCGCGAAGTATGGAAAGTCGCCAAAGGCAAAAAATACAACCGTTCCGTTGGTACCGAGAGAGAGAGAGAGAGCTGTCCGAGCCTCGCAACTCCAACAGCAACTGAAAATTATCAGTTCTTCAGGTGCAAAACCGAGTAGTTCGGATGCCCCCGAGCCGGATATGAGGCATGTCTCGAGGCATGCAAATGCTGCACTGTAAATGGCCCCGGTACAGCCATAAAAAAGCCTGCTGATGTACAATCACCGACGGAGCGAACGACAGGGCGAAGAGCGCTCACTCCTTGCCGAACCGTGAGTTCATTAGCACGCGCACGTTAATTCAGAGAATCTTCTGAAGTCCAGTATAACAACTGTACGACTCTTCTATGACGCTCTGCGTCAATTATTATTCGTGATTTCAATATTTCAATTGGATTATCTTGGTTTCGCGAGTTCGTCGAACCTACCGCAAAGGGTTCCGAATGTGTGTGCCTATGTGTTACTGCAAACGAGCCAAGGGTCCTGGTGGAGCATTACCGTCAGCATCAAGAGCGAACGAAACTCCAAAAAAGGTTGGAGAATAATATTTGGCCTGCGCGCGTAACTAAAATACTTGTATCGCATATTTCAATATGCACGTATTTCACGCGATTTCATGTCTCATGCTAGCCGGTATAGAAACACTAAGGTTTCTAGATGTAAAATCGGTACAGATGATGTATTCAAGCTGATATTAATAAATCCTTTTATATTATTTTAAGTAATGTAGGATGTGTAAGCTATTAATACACATAAGTAGTAAGAAGACCCATATGGAAAGACAGCGGTATCGGTTTTACCCCCCTCCTCTCTATTACCGGCACCTTACGCCATACGAAGATAGCGTAAGTCGGGGTCGGCAGTAGAGGGGGGTAGGGAAAAATCGATAACGCTCTCTCTCCATATGGGCCTTCGATTGTATTTATTAAAAAGTTAATGTTTATTTAAATAAAAAATATCGTTTATAATAAAAAACATGATTTATTTAAAAAACCTTACACACTATT
>JAWWEQ010048967.1:0-14598 GCA_035583055.1 Torymus tubicola
ATATATATGTATTATAGGAAGTTTATTAAAATGAAGAAATTTAAAGAAAAAAAACGGTTAGGTTGAAATGTAAATATGGTGTGTTTTTTATACCATATATATATGTTTTCTCTGATTTTTTAATGGCTTTATTTGACCATTAATATAAATAAAATAGATTACTCTCTATCACAGAACTCAAGTAATTTATTGAATAAAAGACCGATTTCTAGACGTGCTAACTACCTATAATTATCCATTCAGAACATGCAAATCCCTACAAATAGACATAAGAGCTCCATCATAAAGCTGCCCTGGTGAGCGCATTCACGAAAACTGCCCGACACATGAATAGGCTAAATAAATAATTCATAAAAGCGAGTGTTAAATTGAGGTGAAAAATTTCGTTCGGTCATCATCCGTTTACCCAATATATATACCCTGCGCGGACAATCCACGGAACAAAGCCGATCTTGAAGAAAGCATCTCTCCCCCCCCCTCTCTCTCTCTCATTCACATATGTAAGGCACCACACGTACCCGATACTATCCTAGAAGAAAGTACCCGAATTTTCCTTTCAAAGCACTCGTGTCACGTATTAGACCTTGTATAGCACAGCGTGTACGCACAGGTATCTTCTTTCCAAGGGTTGCCATCCCTCTTTTCTCTCCCGCACATATATATATATATATATATATATATATATATATACGCGTATACGAAGCATTAGCCATTCACGCAACGACGACGACGGTGGCGGCGGCGGTTCGTTTCATTGTCATCCCTTCTCACGTATCTTCTTCTCTCGCCTAACATTATTTACCAGAATACCGAAAGAAAGATGTATACATATATAAGCGTATATATATATGTATATATACGAAAGTGGCTCATCGTGATGAGGAGAAAAAATAACGCAGTCGCGCGCGCGCGCGCGTGGAATGCTAATATATGTATATACACATATGAGAGGACGAGTGCGGCAACGGTAAAATGCAAGCGTTTCCAAAATAATGCAGAGCCCGCGTGTGTGTGTATATAATAGTGTGCGGTGGCGGTGTTATACTGTTGTTGCATTCATGGAAATCCGCGTTAATATAATCGGTGAAAATGCGCATAGCGCGCTGACAACGACGCTGTGTTGCTGCTGCTGCTGCTGCTCGCGAATGTAATGAATGCGCATTTGGTTATTCGAGCGGGGGCAAGTCATATTTTTTTTTGGTATGTGTATGTGTTTCAGCTTCTCTCCTGCGGCTTTACTTGTTCAGCTATATATATATATAGACGCGAGAGCGCGTCGTGAGACTCTCATGCGCGTTGTGTAAGTTTAACTGGTCGTGTTTTCCTGGTCGTTTGGATTCTTTGTCTTGTAATTACTGCGTCGTTTAGGTTGCAGTGTATATATGTATATTGTATACTTAGTATAAGTAACTATAGTTAATAGGTAATAAATGCAATTTTCAGGAAATTCCTAATAGCTGCCTATGTGCGATAAACTTTTGTTTGTTTTTCAATGATTTTAAGCTTAGATATTTTTTCTTTAAAACAATTGAGTGAACAAAACAATTTTAAGGTAACCATATAATACAAAAGAATATATAATTATACGATGAAAAGTTTCATATGCTAAACCTCCATAGTCGATTCGTAGCTCGAAAAGACATAAACACATAAATAGTAATCCTGAATAATACAAAAGCTCGGTTACCAATAAACCTACAATCCTAAATAACAAATACCCATATATACCGTAACCATAATCCTATACCATACTCTACGGATACCAATTACCTCGAAATTTGAATAACAAACCACATAGACCCAAGTGAAAACTTACCTTATGTAACATATATACAGGCGCTAGACCCAAAAGAAACGCTTTGCTATATATATATATATATATATATTATACTGTCGCATCAAACGCTAAGGTCGCGGCCGCCGATACGACGTCGATTGAAAAATTCAAATCGCCATTGACCCCCTAACGAGGACGCGCGTATATATACGTAATTGATTCTCATTTGCACCTGGCCACGTGTCTTGTATATATATATATATATATACACCTATATAATTGTGAATTCAGTGGTTGTGCTGTGTACGCGCGCAGCGACGGGTATATATTGCGTATGGTTGGCTGACGACGGGTTTAGTGCGCGACTGGTACGAGAGTGGATGGGTTGTAGACGACGAGTGGTTTAATACGTTTACGATACGTTTTTTTTTATTATTGTCCGAGTGCCAAGTTTACGCGGACGATGGGTCGTTATCTAATTGGAGTGGGTTTGATTGATTTGGATATATAGTGGTGTAATTGGTGCTAGCAATATAGACAGACATTATTGACATTTTCGTTAAATATTAGTTTGTTTTTTTTTTTTTATTAAGTAGCAAAAAAAGAATATATCAGAGATAAAGTTGTCACTGATATTATAATATTTTTTTTTAAGCATCATAACAAACTATTCATTGTTGTAATTAACATTATTTATAATATATTACAGTATTGAATGGCTTGGACACGTTTAACGAAGTCATTCGTAATCGTATTTAATTATTTATGGTGTACTAAACAATATTTATTACCTATACTAGTTTCTATTATTAGTAACTTATACCCTCAAACGTTATTAAAATATAAATTATATGTTTGTAAATATAAAAATAATATTAGAAAGTTTCCTTTTACAACATTCAATTTTAAACATATTTATAATAAGTTATCTCTCAGCCCCAAATAATATGTTTGTTCCATGACACCTAAAAAAAAAAAATACAAATTCAAACAACGAAACACCCACACGTACACTCAAATTTTTCTTCAACTACAAAAATCCATCAAACCCATATATAGCGACATATATACAATCTCAACGTTTCCACAAAACCGCGTCAACCCGCTTTCTCGAAAGATCACACGCGCGCAACTTCTTCTCTTCTCCGCACGTATATATACGTGTCGGCATTTCCAAAAGCATCTTAGCGACACCGCAAACTGCTCCATCATATCCTCTCTGTTACCTTAAACAGCGCGTTAAGCGTTTCGGTGGCAATTGCACTTATATTATACCCACAGCGGTCTCTCCTCTCGCTTACCATTATATACGTATATATATACATACACACACTACCACAGCACGCGATTAAGCACCGCGATGCGCGTTATATATATATATACGCGTATGTAACCGCAGCGCGCATATTACGCTTATCGCCGGCTCTTTATCGGCATAAACAAAAGCGAACCCCCGCTCGCGGCTCATTCCGCGCTGCGAGATTATAGCAGATTGATAGCGCGCTGCATGCGGGCGAGACGTGAGCGCGCGGCGCGGAAGATGCAAAGGAGAGGATGCGCGTATAGAGAGAGAGAGAAAGAAAAAAAAGAGAGACGGAAAGTGAATGAACGCTGAGGGTTTTGTCGTCGACGTTGGTGGTGGTGGTGGTGTTTGACGACAATGAGAAATTAACGAGTAAACATTGAGGGAGGAAGGAGGAAGGTATATATAGAGGTAGTGGATAAGGTGGAGTTGATTGTCGTATCGCTATTTGTGGATTTTGAGCAACAACGTGAACGGAAATTATAGTTTGCTGGTGTTCGGAAATAGATTGGGAATATAGCTATAACGAGTTTTGGAGAGATGGAAAAATGATTGCAATTGTGGAAACAGAAGAACTATAATATGCGCGTGACGTATATACGATGTACGTTGTTTTGACTCATTGCGTTGGGTTTCTATATTATAAGAACATAATTCTTACATAAGTTTACGAGGAAAGTCACGTATTAAAATACGTTACTAGTTCAGTGCTACGCACAAAAACATATACAAAGATTAGTGTAGTTCTATATTGCATTTTTCTAACGCCTATGTTCGTGTCATGCAACAGTTTATTTTAAGTTACTATCCACGTCCATGTTTGTGATGCACAGTAGGCGTTCTTTTCTCCATTAAACATATACCGAGAATAATTCATTTGTTATATCTTCTTTTTTTTAACTTTAATGCGTCTTTAATAGTTGCAGACTTAATACGATAATATGTTTACCCTTAATTAGTGCTACATTCTGACGTTCGAAACTATAAGTTTATTTCATTTTTATACACAAAATATAACATAAATAAATAAAATTTGAATGTAATATATGGCATAATATTTTTTTTTTGAGAACATGATTCACCTTCCATTTCAATTCTTGAAACCTTTTTATTCTTAAGAATGAAAATTCGATTGCTGTTTTGAGGGTTTCAATCATATTGCATTTTAAATACTTCTCTATATTTCCGGACATTACTTTTTAAAAAGAATGTATATCAGTTCTTTTATATTCATTGTATTCTATAAATGTGTATAAATGTATCTTTTTTTTGTATTAGTAAGATCAAACATAAATATCAACAAAGTTTGTACAAACCAAGAATCACAAGTTAAAAACTACAAACAAACGACGAAATGCTCAAAAATTACACTCCCACTATTGTTCTATTTTCAACGAAAAAAAAACCATCATAATCCACACACACATATACCTGCACCACGCACGCTACACTACAATTTTTCCGCAGCCGCTATCCAATAAATTAAATTTTTTATCAGCACACCTTCCTCTATACTAAACAAACAAACTCTCTCGCAAGTCACAGCAGCACAGCGACGCACGTGTAAACCTCACCACCGCGGGCTCGCATTATCATCTCTCTCTCTCTCTCTCTCTCTCTCGCTAGTGTAATTTGTGTTTGTCTTCCCTCGTGCTCTATGCGCGCGCGCGCGATTAGCCGTATATATACGTATGTATACATACTGCATGCATGCATGAATATAACACGAGCTTATGTAAGTGCGCGGACGAATTCAATGCTGCTGCTGCTGCTGTGGCGTGTGAAAACAAGGCTGTACATATATATATATACGTTTTTTTTTAAGTACCGTGCGAGCACAATGAGCAAATTGATATTGCACACCAACGCAAACGATGGGTGTTTGCAGACAGCGGATAGGTGTAATGAATTTTAAGTAGAATAATCTACTGTGTCGTGTCTGTAGTATGCGCTGTTGTTGTTGTTGTTGTTTTTGGTGTTTGCAGGCCCTGGCTGGGTATTTTTGTAGAACTGCGAAGTTGATGTATCGAGTGTTGAGTAACAAATACGTGAGATATATTTATACACGTTTGAACTTGTGAGTGTCGAAGTTCGATATTTTCATTCGGGTATACTATATAACGTTGCAAAAGTACACAAGAACACGCATAGTAGTATACTAATGATTCTGTTTTCCAATTAAAGCCTATCTTAATTAAGAATCCATAGAAAAATTGCGTGTATCTACAAATGATAAAACCAATCTATACCTATATATATATATATATACAAAGCGCAAACACGCGTATATGTGGCAACATCGATCCTTGTAACACTTATAATATATTTTTTCTTCCATTAACATCATACACAAGCCGCGCGAACGCGTAAACTTGCGTATAATCTAGTAAAAAATGTTCATTTTATATATATAGATCTGCGAATGCCGCGTATACTTATGTATATATATATATAGTCTACTGACCGCGAGAGTTAAAACGAAGGCGTGCGAACAACGTAGTATACTGCTTCTCGATCTATAAAATTAATAAGCTAAGATATGATTGAACTATACCTCGTATATATAACCGTTGTGCAATTGCTATATACATATACTTTACGCGTATACACATTGTCTAAAAAAAAAAAAAAAGTTAATACGTCTATATATCATTTCCCGCGCGTTTATTCTTTCGACATATATACAGGTCAGAAATCGTTTAAGTCGTGTATATAAGATAAAAGTAAGTCATTTTTTAGCAGCATTGAATTGTTGTCGCGTGCATCATTGTATAAACCCTTTCGTCTACATATATTGTATATGCTATAAGAGAGGAACATATATATACAAGAATTTCTTTCTTCCGTATACGCTACACATGCGTAACCCAGTTTTGGCGTTTAGATATATATATATATAAACATCGTGTTGTGAGAGAAGAGTTCTTTCGTAATAAAAGTCGGAATTTTTAATAGCCGGGAGGTAGCGTGCAATGTTTGTAGGGGGGATTTATGTGTGTTAGAATAATATTGGTGCGCATGGCGTTTAGGTTAATTTACAAGCGGAAGCGAAATGATTATTTTTGTTGGGTGTTTTTACTGTGCCCGTGTATATATAATTGTGTGAGTTTTGTAATAAGATCATTTTTTGTGGCTGGTGCATTGTTAAAGAAAATTTTTAATTTCTCTGCGTTTATTTGAAAAAAAAATTTTTAATTTTTAAAGTAAATTATTATGCGTTTATTTTATATAAGACGCATGTAATCAACGCATGTATAATCTAGGTACTTTATCGTCAATGTAGCTTCTTTATAAACTATTTGAAGTCTCGGCAAAGGGAACTTGTTGTCTTCGTGTCGTTTCGTGAAATTTTGTATGCTTGTCGAGACGAGATGATATCTCGCGAAGACTTCACCTTTATTATTTCTACCTCATATTTTGAAGTGAAAGCTTATAAAGTAGATGTAGTTGTGACTATGATATAATAAACGTCACAGCTTTTGCTTTAAATCCAAGACAATTCACAACTTTTTCTATGCGATACAACTTCACGAATCCTTATATTTTTATAAAAAAATCTAACAACTAATCGTAACCCATACCTTATCATCCAATCTCGCAGTTATAGAAATACGTATATATCAATTAAAAATCGCATAAATCTTACACAATTCTTCCATAATCAAACTTTCCACGCCCACATCGTCTTATACTCCCTGTCATAAGCCCTTTACTTCCTTCATCTTCCTTCCCTATACCATCCTTAAATTTGCACAATACACACACACACACACACACACACACACACACGTGCGATTCGTCTCCCACTGTTAGACCTCATATATACGAGCGTCGTCGTCGTCGTCGTCGTCAACGAGGACCGCCTGTGATCTCTCTCAGGCACTCTTCCAAGAACCGCCTTTGTCAGCTTTTGGATTTTGATTTTTCGCATATATATACATACGCGTGCGCGGTCCTCTGGACTAGTTGCCATGTGAGTTATTGCGGGTGGTGTCCGTGAAATGGATAAGTTATTAAGGACACGTGTGCATAAATTAGCCAGAGCATTGTTTGTCCACCGCGCGTAAATTCCGAATGAGAATGGTTGTGCTGGGGATTGAGTGCGATGATTCGTTTTCGTCATTTTCCCAGGTTCCCTGTTGTTGTTGTAGTGGTAATAATGATTGTAATGGGGAATTAAGTGAAATGAAGATTGATTGGATGTAATTGTGTGGCTGTGATATAGTTTGGATATTAATTTTATGTATATACACATATACAAAAGCGGTCGTTGAATATTATTGTATTGGAAAATTATAGTTTATTTGCATAAAATGGTGACATGATGCATCATAATAATTGTACGGATCATTTGTCAACTGGCGACGAGCGTTTATTTATAAATTGACAATGTACAATTAAGTATACATATATGTGTGTAATAAAATATTGACAAATTAAATTTAATTGAAAAACTTTTAATAATTTTAATATATAATTGCAGAAAAATACAAGAGACTATGAAAAATTCTCCTGTTATAGCTGTAATGAATCATCACTCGCGATTCAGAATATACATTTTGAATAACATATAGGTAACCCTATAGAGTAAACTATATATACGTACTTCTCACACCTGATTAATTCAAACTCGCTCGAAAATATGCGACCGCAGCTTGTTTTATTCTCTCGCGCGTCATTACAAACTTTTTAAATTATATACAATATCGCGCGTATTTCACGTTTCCGCAATAACGATCCCCCATTAATCTTTTGCCTCCTTCGTATATACCAATATATATATACGCATGCACACATACACGCATTTATAATACTCGATCGGCGAAGGCGTTACCCGCGCAATTAGCCCTGATTTACATTGGCAAAAATGCTCGTCATTACTTAACGTCCGCTCCCGTCTTCAACCCATTCATCTCCTACTCGCGTCGCGCGCTCACAAAAAAACAACACAACCAAAGCGCAACCTGCGCGCGCGCGCCTCGATTTTCACGCAACCACACACACACACATATATATATAACATCTTGCAACCTTCTTCTGCTGGCAGTCGAAAAAAGAGGCCGCAGTAGCAGAAGCAGCAGCAGCCTCGCTTTGCAATTTAGCGCGCTGTAAAGCGCCTGTTAATAAGACCGAAATTCATGAAGGCACGCGAGTCGCATATCAATCTCCTTGCGAGTATATATATATACACACACGTGTGCGTTGTTGCTCTTTTTCTTTCACTTGCGCGCTGCAGTGCCGCGCGTAAGTATCTCTCGGTTGCCTCGGGCGCGGCGCGCAAACGTAAGTAAGGAATATATATATATATACACATGTGTGCGCGTACAAGCGCGGGATATTTGTAAGAAGAAGAACTTATCCCTGTGTATAAACGGGAGAGAGAGAGAGAGGAGAAAACGATATTCCGGTAAGACCGGATGCCGCACTTACAGGGATTCGAAAGAGGAGTGAGAGGGTTCGCGTCTCGCGAGGATAAATCGAAGCGAATTGTATTTGCTTGGTAAGGAAAAAAAAAAGTTATATGAATTATTCTGTAGGGTTTATGTATACGCGAGGGTTTTCAGGAGGAGAAGAAGAAGTAGGAGGTGGAAGGCGATGGGGGTTTTATTTAATTTGACCGTAAAAGGTAGCCGCGAATTATTTAATGGGTATAAATTATTTATTGAGAGATTTATGGCCGCTTTTCTTAACTGTATTTATTAACTCCAATAACACGTTAATTTCATCCATATTTTTACTTCGATTTCAACAATATACAAAGAAGAATGTTGCTATATATAGTTATACGATAAAATTAAATAAAATTGAGTTTTTACTTTAAATACCAATTTTCTGTATATAGAATTTCAAAAATTCTACCAACAAATTATATAGGTATACAAAATGACTTGACAAACGGAGAATATAAATCTTATCAGCAATTACATTATTTTCCCAAAATTTCCCAACGCTCACAATTCATACCATCACTTATAACCATATTCCAAAAGAAACTCCCTTAATAGATCGTCCCGGATTATAGCAGTAGAAAACAGGAGCGTGCGTCTTTGTGTGCATTCTCGAAACACAAGCGCGCATGAAGGGCATCCGTCACATACTGTTGCGTGCCGTTTACTCAGAGCCTGCGCTGCTAATTCTAAGAAGTCGTTTTCCGCACCTCTCTCTTTCCCCTCCGCAGTGTGTGTCAGTTTTCGGTCTCTGCGGGCACAAGATTATATTTTTTCATTCGATTGATCATCTTTTGTGTCACTGTATGAGTGTATATATATATGTGCCGAGCGATCCATCATTATTGCAGAGACTTTTTTATCGCTGATGAAGATCGGGCCAAAGAGACAGATGTATAAGTATATATTCAATTTCGTTTTGAGGTGCACGTGCGCTTATGTAAGCTTTTTATCGGTTTATCAAGGTGTCGGGGTTGTTAAATAATAAAATCTGTTAAATGACATTGTTAAAAAAAGAAATATAGATTTTTCTGTCATGTGATTGGTTTCATTTTAACCGCAATGCTGCGATAAACGTTTAATGACTCCAAATGTGATATGGATACATAAACAAAAATGCAAAAGGGCTTTTGTTTAGGAATGCATGCGCAAGTGGGTTTACATAAAACTTTATTTTTAGAATTCCCTAAAATAGAATCGTTTGCGATGCTGGTGATATAAGCGCATATTAGCGTAGCAAAATATTTGTCTCCATAAAAAAAAAATTTCCCCTTCGTTACGGCAGTCACGTCTAATCTTGACAAAGTGCAAGCATAAAAATATCAAACGTCGAGTCATAAACTAGTGCTTAAAAAAAAATAAGGGGAACAACGTTTTATTTGTCATTCACATGTGCTCGAGCTATAAACTAAGCACAAATCTTCAGCTGCTAGAAAAAAAAGGAAAATACTGTGACGACATAAAACTCTCGCCATGATTTCTATATTTTATGTGATGATGACATTTTATATAGATTCTTTAAAAGTGTCAAAGGGGATAGGTATTTATTATGTACATTAATTGTATTTTAATATATAATTTAAAAGAATTAGCTATAATTATAAAAATTATAAGTTAAAAATTCTCAACTCAATAAACGATGAATAAACTATTGATCTACCCTTCTTATATCTCAAAAAATACTTTTAACTGTACTACAACTACTTTCATTCGTATATTAACCCCCTAAGTACCTTCTCAAACGATTTCTCACCCGCAAGCACAACCACTACATTCACCTAATCCTCCACCTAGTCAGCAGCTATCCTTAATTTGCAGCGACAATCCGTGCAGAATCCATTATGGTCGCTTCAAAACTCTTCTCTCTCTCTTACGAAGCAACCACTATACATCGCGTACACACACATACATATACATATACATATATACACACGCGACAACTCGCGTACTTTTTTATCCCCCAGATGTATATACCACGCGCGATAAATCAAGCCACACCAGCAGCAGCAGCAGCAGCAGTCGCACAGGATTTATCGAAGACTTGGCGCCACTACCTCAGCAGCAACATATAGCAAGGCAGTGGCAACTCATACCTACGAAGAATATACTCCGCGCGCCGCTGAGATTTACAGCTCCGACCGCGTGTATATAGCGGAAGATCGTGTGTAGCGAAAGAGAGAGAGAGTAGCTATCGCATACTATTTTCGATGGCGAAGAGAGAAAGAGAGAGAGAGATGAATCTTGAAAAATATCGACCGACCTTCGCGATTCCACTCGCGTATATATAAATCGATGGGAGAGAAGGAAGAAGAGAGAGAACGGCTTCTTTAATCTTGGAGCGCTCATGCGACTGCGGCGGCGTGGGATATCATATATAGGCGAGACTTGTGAATTGGTTCGAGGCTGGAGAATTTAAAGGCGGGAAGAGTTAAATATAGAGTGGGTATATAGAGTGCGAGTATCGCGGGTGGGACGAGAATATGAGTGATGGGTTTTCGATTTGTCCCACTTGACGAAAAATTCGGAGATGCTTGATGTTTTCAGATTGGGGGCGGTATGGCGTTGAAACGAGCTTCGATGCTGGGAAAACATTTCTGATAGTGTATATATATATATATATATATGGAGAGGGAGATCAGTTTTTCTTATTGGATATTTTTTACAAAATTTTTTTATTTTATATTGTATTATACAGCTGAAAATATCTACACGTCGTTTTTTTTACCGATGTTAATATTATGTGATTACACTTTGTTACATGAAAAGATATTTTACAATCATTTGTACAAACAAACAAGAGTCTTGATAATGTTTGTAAATATACATATATTTTTTAATCTAGTTTGTTCTGCTGTTTCAGTTGCTGCTTCTGTTTAATCACTGATTCAAGTTAATGTTTTTTTTTTCAATACTAAAATTCAATAAATAAAATTCTTTTATTTCGGAATGACGCTAAAATTATTCAAATATATATTGTTAAATGTACAATCATTATCAACAATCTGTGTAAGTACAATTCACCACTAAAATCTCCATATATAGACCTCTTGAAAATCTTCGAACAAAAGAAAAAACGTAAAAATTCACTACCGTAACGGGCGCACCATCAAAATCGCATAAATCTCAAATCAAGAATTCGCCGCGTCGACACTTAACCGCTCGCTTTCTTCTTCCGTACTAAAATAAAACATCCACTTCTACGAACGCCGACCATATGGTTAAAAAAAAAGATAAAGTACCGAAATCCCTGCGCACGAATCCGTTCATTCGCGGGTAATACATTACGCGTGTGTGTGTGTGTGTGTGTGTGTATATATATATATATATATATATATATATATATATATATATATAAGAGTCGCGTATATGCCCCAGTAAACGATGGCCCGTCGTTATACATATGGTATAGAAGCACACCCAGAAGTATACGTCTAAAAACGGAAAGCATATAATTCTTTCACACGCGGCGGTTTATACTTACACCGCACTTGTCGATTCGCAGCGGCGTGATGAAATTTATACGCGTGACTAAAAATATGTATTATAATCTTAAACGCGTGCCCATTTTTTTCCAGATCGGAATGGAAGTTTAGTTTGGTATTTTTTTTTTAGAGGAGAAGGAGGAGAAAGGGAAGAGAAGAAAGTTTATGGCGAGAGTAGTAGTAGTAGTAGAGCAGGACAATTCGTCTCTGTGAGGTGAACGCGCGCGTGCGCCATTGGGGAGTGTTTTATGCGCATTGTTTTTAGCGCTGAAAGGAGATGGGACTGCGCACGTTTGTTTTCGTTTTTACTGGAGCCTTGAACTGACGCGCGAAGAGTTAGACTTAACCTTCGCAGAGGTACGTATAGAGTGTAATATATATATATTTATACCTAGAGGCGTGATTTTAAAGGTTTTTGAACTCTGGTGGAAAAAAATAAGTGGTCGGCACTTTTTATATAGTTAATTTACTGAATTCTTGGTAACTTTATACACATATATACTTTATGTTTTTATTATCAGAGAAGGATTTGATCTTAATTTTATAGATAAATTGTAAATTGAACGTGAAATGAATATAATAAACTATACAAACTAAAAAATCTTTAAATCCATACACGCGAATACAACCTATATAATACTTCGAGCTCTTCTACGTATAATAAACATCAGCAGCACCGTAGCATTATAAAAATCAGCATCACCATATATAAGATATTCCATAAAACCTTTAACAAGCCCAACCGATCCTACAGGCACGTCGTATCAACCTAAAACAATTTTCCTATACAGCCGGTGCCCGCCCCTCAGGGCCCCGATATACACGCCTTTAATGAACAGGCACGAGTTCGTAAATCAGGCCCACGGAATAAGTCCCAGGGAGGATTTCTTACCCCCTTCCCCCCACTATATATACCTTCTGCTCTCGCGAAAAGTCGCGAAAGTTTCGTCGTGATTTAGCGCGGACGTTAATGTTCACCGGGGCACAATTGCGGGCCAGTCCGCACGCTGACGACCTAAAAATGACGAACGAGCTTTTGAAAGCCCTTTATTATTTCTATTATGCGCAGAGGGAACACGTATATACACGTATATACGCGGGTTGTAAAATGATGCAGGATCGTATGTGTGTGTGTGTGTGTGTGCGAGCGCGGGAATATAACGAACGGGGCGATCGCGAAATTGATAAGTTTAGGTGTGGGCGTGCAAAGGAGGTGTGTGTGTGTTTGTGCGTGTGTAAGAACCGAGTATACGAGGTTTATGAGTAAACACGAGAGTGTAAATAAATATATATGTGTGGTTGGTGTATAAGATAGTTTTTCAGCGGTTACGCGTGTTGATAAAATTTTTAGATTTTTCGAGTATTGTTATATATAGTCATTGTTGAATGAGATAAAGATATAATTGATTAAATTCTGATGATTTTTTTTTAAGGTAAGAGTTTTTTAATAACAAAATGCTGTTAAATTAAAATAATTGTGAAAAATATGCTATATAAACTTTATTGTACAGTAAAATAGGAAAGTATTGGGGTAAAAGCCAAACGAAAGGTGAAAATGAGTCAAGTATATGAAATTTTCTTTGTTTTAGAAACGAAAAGAAATGAAAAGTCTAGAGAGAAAGGCTTGTTAGGATCGGTTCTACGAACTAAACTTCGCAACTCAGGCTTTCGTCGGATTTCACCTTAATATTTTACTTCAGAAAGCAGTAGTTTTTCTTTTCTCCTACACTAAATATAAAAATATATAATTATATTCCATAAGCATTCCGTGTGTATATATAATTTTAAAAATTCATTTCAAAAGAATAACAAGCATTTAATTATCGCGACAAACATACCATAAGCCCTAATAACTATTCATTTGACTTTTATCACTCATGCCTACAATTGCCTCTTTTTTTTTATCGTCAATATTTATGAATCATTTTAAATTCTATATTAAATCACTCTCAACCGCCACGCTAATTAAATAAAATAACTAATCCATCATATTTTCAAAGCAACGCACAACGAGTCCCACTCAGCACCATCGTCTTATACGCACAAGACAAACATGACGCTTCTCACACTCATGCGTATGCGCGGTAATTAAAAGCTGATAATAGTGAAAGGACCGTAAAACAAGAGCTAATTGCCGTTTTTTACGATTCATCAATAAACGCTGTTGTAACTCGCGTCGCGAAAATGTTTGCTCGTGCGATTAGAAGCGATGTAAAAAAAAAAGATACCGCACCTTCTTCGTTATATGTATATATATACATATACACACACGAGGCATTTTTCACGTGTACATACGAGATCTAACGCGCAGGCGGAGGATCGTAACAGCGGCGCGGACTAGAAAACTTCAGAGAGAAAAAGGCGTGAAGAGAGGAAAGCGAAGAAGACGCGTATATACGGTGATTCATTGAAACCAGTCGCTCCTGGTCATTCATGCGCTTTCTCGCGCGTGCCGCGCCTCGCGTGTGCGGTTAAAAGGAAGAAGTCAAAGAAATGCCGAGGTAACTTGTTGGTGTATATATGGGCAGTTCTCAGGTGAATCGAGAGGTCAAAATTTTTTTTTCTTTTAAAATCACCTAAATCGCTTCG
>JAWWEQ010048968.1:0-14594 GCA_035583055.1 Torymus tubicola
TGAATATAATTGTAGAGAAAAAGGCGCATTAAAATTCTATGCATATATCAGGAGTAAATTGCTTAAGTATATGTTTAAGTTTTGATATGTATGATTTCTAATACGTTGAAAACGTACTATATAAATAGCTGTATAACGTCTTAACTTTTACGCCCCTTCTTAAAAATAAGTAGCACATATGGAATGGTCAACTTGAATGGCAACTAAATTTAGTTAAAGGTATTCACCTAAGCTCATGAGTGTGCTTTTAAAAAAATTTCTTTTCTCTTTTTTCCATTATTAAAAGTTTTGTGGATTTGCCCATATATTTGCCTTCCGTGCTTCATGTATTTACTACTGCAAATCTCTAGTTCCAACGATGCTTAAAAGCACCAGAGTAACAGTGAAATAAGTACATGGAAAGTCTGATTTTGTAACATTTCGGAGCACAATGCCAAACGATCACCGGGACTCCTAATCCGAGAAAATCAAACATCTTGTTGCGTCAAAAAATTAATCCCTGTTTTAAGGTATTTGTTCACTTGGCTTTAAGCAGAAATATATCGCAATTTTTTGAAATATGAAGAGAAATAGGCGTCCGCGGGAATCTAAATAAGTCGATAGCTAAATGTATCATACAAAAATAAACTCAAAGTAGAGGGAAGGTTAAATTTGAATTAAGCTTTCATTTATTTGACAATATTAATTACACAGAAAGTTGTAAGCAATGAAAGTCAGCTAAAGAAAATATCAATCATAAATTAACAAGATTTTGGTACAGTTTCTGTTTATTTGTGTACGATTATTCTGGTACATTTAGTTATTGACTTTGCTCTACTTTTGTTTCTAGAACGTATAAGAAAAAATCAGAGGTTAATTTGTTTAGCTCAAGAAGTATCCTGAAGATTTAGCCAAATCTTTCATTCAGAGGTGAGAAAATCTCCTTGTAAGCTACTACCGTTCTTATTCAAAACTTTACTTGATTGTGAAATTTTAATTTTATGTAAGTTTAATAATTTTTAATCTTTTATCATTTAACAAAATCTAGTTGCTCATTCACTTTGTAGACGATTATGTAAAAATGGATTAAAAATGTGTTAATAGTAGTATCAGTAGTAGTATCAGTAAAATTTTAGAATTCAATACATACATTTCTTTCTTTTTAGGTCAAATTTCTTATTTTAATTTTAGTTATTATGAAAATACAATCATCACGCAAAACAATTTATCCTAAATATACAGTAAGTGTATAATATTTATAAAGTGTGGTATAATCAACCGATGAACAGTCCACATTTATATTCAAGTCCAGTGATTGAACCGTTGACATCAGTATTGGCTTTTTTTAAATGCACAATCGATAACTCTGAATAACTCTGTTAGCTATAAACAAATTGTTTATTTTTAAAATTTGGACGAATGACTTTAATAACGGAGCTAAGAATGTTTCTAGACTTAGAAGATATTTCTTCATATAAATTAAACTTTATAAATTCAGTTTTAGTTCTTGAAATTTACTTTAATTTTAAACGTTAGACGTATGTCTATAATCTATTGAAAAGACTCATATGAGAATTTATATGAGTTACCAGTGTAATAATGGAAAATCATTTTCAAAGCACACACACATATTGTGGTATAGTTTCTAGCATTAAATACAATTTTTTTGTGGACCTATGTAAATTTATTCCTGCTTTGATCAATAAAAAAAAATGATCATTTCAACAAAGAGAAAATAAATTATTTCTGAGAATGTGCTGTTCATTTACTACTATAGAAACAATAGAATATTAAAAAGAAAAATTATTATTACATATGTATATATTTATTTATGAATGAAGTACTTCAGCAACCTTTGCAGATGAAGGGATGAAGCTGATGAAATTCATAAAAAATAGAAAATATCAATTGTTTCGTAAAGCAGAATTTATTTATAATATTTTTCTGTCTGCTAACCGTATATTATTAAACTTAATTTCTTCTTCTTTTATAAACATGGCTATGTCGAAAATAGATATATTCTAAAAATTCATCTTTTGCAATAATACATTTTATTTATAATCTATTATTACTATGCAACAAAGTAAGTTGCTCGTACAAAATAACGCTTAAATCCAATGAAAAAAATATTTCGTAACCAAAATTTAAATGCAATGTATGAACGTAAATCACGACTATTTCTTTTCAATTTTAAAGTCTTTTAAAACGAAGATACTTTTGCAAAGATATCTTCCAGCTGCAGCTGCTAACAGATGCCAAAAAGACATGTCAGTGGTGAATTTGAATGAAAAGTATCCTGCGTTGTGTGCGTGGCGAAGCTTTCGCGCTCTCTCTTCTTCTCTGCCTTTCTCTCATTCTCTTTTGGAAGTTGGAAAGCCGCCAGTATATACAGGGAACCGCGCGCAGTCGTGTCTGAGGTGCTTCGAGAGGGGAACGGCTTCTCACGAAAGAGAAAAAGTGGTGTATTTTCTCCTCTTTTTCCCTCTCGTGCTTCTCTTTTCTCGCCCCTGTCGACGAGTAGCGGCAGCCGCACAGCAGTACAACCTCTTAGCCGCTCTGATGAAATTGCTGGTGAGGACAATTCACCAAAATGATATTTTCGGCTCTTTTCTTCACCTTAAATGACGCCTCTTCCGCGCAGAGTGCATACAAAGTACTCTTTTCTCTCCCATTCGCTCATTATTCTTCGCTGAGGGGAGTTTCAATTGTTCGTTCTGTTTCTGATTACGTCTACCGTAAGCGGAGAAATCATTTAGTATCGAATACTATTTATAATATGGCTACGCTCAAAGGTGTAAACGATTCGTCAAAAGATCTGACTAGAAAAAAGCAATATGTGTTTTGAATCAGATTATTAGAATTTTACACAATTTTACTTCCGGAAACATAAAGCTAAACATTATATTATGAAACGGCATTTCAAATAGTATATTTTTTCCAAACAATGTATACATTTTGTAATATATCCTTTATCTTAAAAGGGCGTAAAAATTGTTAGTAACCTATATCTTTCAGTATTATTATTCAGTTTTTCGTATAACTTAACAATTTAGTTTGAATATTGTATTTATACATATTTGCATAAATAATGAATGAATAAGTAAAATGTTTTGGATATACAACAAATGATTTTCATAAATGGTACAAATTAGAATATATGGTCGTACGCGTTCACGAAGAGAAATTAAAAAAGATTCGTTACCCATTTTAATTTCTGTTTTAATCAGACTACCATTTAAAGTTTTTTCTACAGCAATGTAATCATACATCGACGGTCAAAATCTTGTATTTGTTTTTGGAGTACATTTTAATATAATAAGTGAGCTAACCTCTTAATTTTTTTAATTTGGTTAGTTTAACTGAAATTTATAGAAAGTTTATAATTTTCCGTTAAACATATGGAAATAAATTTTTTTTATTCAAACTTATTAACATTCTAGATAGAAATTTAAATTCAAACTTAATTGAAACGCACCTCGAGGATCATATTTTTGAAGCTATAAAATTGTTATTTTTTTTAGAATATTTCATCTTTCATTTTTTTTCTTCATGAATAATAAGATAATAAAGTAAATCGTATAAAACTAAGAAATTTAATTTTGAAAATCTATTAGTTGAAAAATATTAATTTAAACGGCAGATATATTATATGATAAAACGGAGGAAGCCAAAACAATTGCTCTTATAATGTGAATAAAAACTTTAAACGTATTGTTTTAATTAATTAAATGTTTGAGAATAAAAAAGCCTAAGTTATTAGCTATCAGATAAAGTCATTAATTAATAGCTCATCGTAGTATATAATTTTTAATTAATTAGCGAAAAAAGTGATGCTATTAAATAGTTTGTGAATATTTAAGTGTAAATAAAAAGCTACTGTCTTTTAACATTAATTCTTGGTAACTTTCGGTTTCTTCAAATTTATTTATTAATACAATAATTTTTTATAAATATTAAAGGTTTACGTATCATTATTTTTCTGAATTTTTAAATAAAATAATATTTTAAAGTCGTTATTTAGTCAATACTCTAGTGTAAGAAACTTCTTCCAATTTTCATTTTTATACGTAATATTACAGTGTTTTATTTATGAAAAAAATACTATCAAAATTCCCAAAACAATAATAAAAATATCAGTGCTGTATCTACGGCCTAGATTTGTCTGCATATCCCTAAGTCGTCTTTACTCTGTCGCCTTGTCCTTCGATCCATGTTACGCACGGTATGGGTGCGAATATTCATCGCCATTTATTTATGGTTCTTCTTAAATTCAACTTTCATCTACACCAATTTCTGCATGCACCAACGTGTGTGCGCATGTATGTGTATAGGTAATAGAATATAAATAATATGAAAAATCCAGAAGTATACTTACAGTTCGTTATGGTAGTGTCCTAAGAACATCGCTACCGGAAACTAAGAAATGTTAAAAATAGTCGATTAATGTCGTCTGATTATATAATAATTATTCATTTCAATTTGAATAGTTTTCGACGCAGTTTTAACAATAATGAATACAAAATCAACCACATTCAATCTCTCATTTTCAACCGGGAATGGTCTATTAAAAAATTTCTAAAACATTCCTTTAACCTTACTAGTGTGTTATATATTCTAGTTGGTATCATATATAAAGTTTCTATTACGTTCTTGACACGAAATAAAGATTCTTGAAGGTAATTAAAAACTAAAGTTACGTTGATTAAATTATGTTAGAACGTTGGCTTGGCAACGGTCTTATTCCCGCCGCCCACCCTTTCTTGTCAGATTTTCTATTATAATTAGAGTCTCATTTTTTTTACTATACGATTAGTATATGCCACCTGGTAGCAGAAGAAGAATCACGGAGAATATATTGATATAAAATTCTTGTGACGTTTTTGTGACGTCTAAATATATTTCCGATTATTGAAGACTTTATGCTCTTGTTGTAGCCTACAGTTATTTTTTCGTAAAGCGTTTCATTTCTTTTGAAAAATAATAGCAGAACTTATTAAAAAAATGAATTCAGTTTATGAATAAACAGCACGCGGAAACTTTTACTTCGATATTGAAAAAGATTAACTATAGTTTTGCATAACCGATCAGTATAGAAAAAAAAATAAATTAAGAAATGTTTCTCATCATTACATATTTTGAACCTAACACGAAATTCATTTGTGTTAAGTGTAAACTTTAATACCTCATTTTATGGAATACTAGATTCATATGGTTTCTTAAAATTTCTTCTGTTATGAACTCTACTCCTAAATTACTCAAACGTTATTTTTTGGAATAATTATCAATCAAAATGATTTTATAAGAATTATATTCACATATACGGCGCTTTGAGAAAGTAAATTTCGTTGAATAGAATAAGAAATGGTCTATTGCAAGGAAAGGTGACACTTTGCAAAAGCATTGAAAAATTTTTCAATGCGAAATGGAATAATATTGATATATGAGGACTGAGATGTGAATTCACGGATCTGAAATTTCTTGTCATGTCATTTGTGCTATACGATCTTGGACGATAAGTTCAGCCATAGAAATTATAAATAATTATAACCGATAATTAAATAGACATACCAATTGTATACTGCTTTCAAGACATTGCTATTTAACTTAAAAGTATGATACTACAGGCACAAACAAAAACTGGTTTGTCCTTATAACTAGGCTATCAATTTTTCAATGAATTTGAATCCCGTTCATCATATCAAGATTGTAAGGTATCTGAAGTATATTATTTTTAAGATATCTTACAAAAAAAGCCAAGTCTACTGTTTCACGATATATATTTTTTTTCGAGATATACCTGTGTTAATTTTCAACACTTGCATGTCAGTCTTATAATTCAATTGATTAATATCGTTTCAATATTAACATTGAATATTTCAGAGATAAAGTATTAGATTGTTTTATTTTTACTAAATCAAAAAATAAACGTGCTAAGCTCAGTTTGCGACACCTCAAAATTTTATATTTTAGATATCTCAAAATCCTGATATGATGGAGTAATTCTGACATCGTATTCATGTTCAGGAGGCCATTTGACAGTCTAATCAAAAGAACAGACTGGTTTTTTTTTTAAATCTGTGTATGTCTATGTAATTAGTCATCTACTATATGTTTACAAGAAACATAGATTACAGTTCTCCCCAAATTTGAACCAGTATATATGCATTGGTACTAAAATCAATGGTACGACTTTCACCTGTTACAAATATACCACTGCTTTGATTTCAGTGGATAAATAAGCACAGATTTGAAAATTGGTTGGCACTATAAATGAATTAAAAAATAATTAGAGATAAAACATATTACATACAGTTTTTCCCATCTTTCATTTTTAAAATCTTTCAATGTTTTAACAATGCATGGTTAACGTAATGAAACCTAAGTAAATATGAAAATGAATCCATTATCGTATTATTCCACCACCTTGGAGCTGACCTTGCGATATAAAATAACTTGGAGTTTTTGGTCTGATCAATAATCAAAATGTTTGTTTTTCCTTAATATGGCAGCTTTGTCGTAATTTTTATTACCAATCTTTTTCATAACGTTGACTGTAATAGTTTTTCTTTAACAACTTTCTCAGTTTCAAAATTTTTGTTTTAATTTTGCCTATTGACTATAATTCAAATCAATGCTTTTGTAGAAAATATACCCTTCTGTTTTGTACTTCTGTAAATTTTACATAATTATTTATATTACAATATAAAAATGTCAATACTTTTCTGTTAATAATTAATAAAAAATAATTATTTACAAAATATACAAATTTATCTTTAATCAATAAATCAGAATATCTGTGAAGATACGACTTCCATATGACTTTAAAGCTTTACTGTGGAGTCTCATTGTTGCGTATTTTACTGTTATGACGTCGCCCTAACGCGCGTACCTATATACACGTATATCGTACTATGCTAAGCAAGTATATATGTAAAGTATGAGTAGTTTTAAAGGTACTACCAAAATTCATAAAGTTGCCTGTATAAAAGGGCCATCTCTCACTCGAAGAATAAAATGTTTGTAATCGCATAAATCTTCATGTAGCTTCAAATTTTTATTACAATAAAAAAATGTAAGTACAATGTTTTTAAAACTAAAATATTTCTCCAAAATGTTGGTTCTTATATATTTAATTTTTAGAGATTTAGTAACCACGCGTTAACTTTAATATATTCTAATTAAAATTGTAACAATTCTTATTTTATTACAGTTTTCCCTTGGTTATAACTATTCGTAAAAGGTTTTTCGTGTCGAGATCATAAATAAAACCAATGGTAATAAATCAAATGTAAAATTTTATTGTTACTTGTAAAGCATGCAAGACTGTTATAGGGCAATGGTCCTAAGAAGACGAAAAACACCAAGACTTGTAATGATAAAAGAATATTTATTAAATCTTTAGTTCGTGGTCGCATTCACAATACATCAATCTTCAAGAACTTTCGGACGCTTCGTTGTGCTTACCTATATATCAATCGAACATTAAATCTATCCGCGATACTACGACCATAATCAACGTTCGAAAGATCGAGTTGAGAGTACGTTATGGAGAGAGTATAACAACGGCCATCACTTATCTCTATTTCTCTTGAGCAATGCGACGGGATGGCTCCGCTCCCAGACCCCCGCAGCTTGCACTCGACGTCTCAAATGTCCAACAATCCCTGGGAGGAATAGTTTGCTGGTCGTTCAGGTGATTGTGGTCCCGTATCGGATTCGCCGACGGACGACTTGACTAGCACGTGGTAGTGCGCTTCCTTGGCAGTGTCGGCGATCCAGGGTCTATTATTGCGACAGAGAATTGCCCCCAGTGTGTGTCGGTGTCCTATTAGGTGCGTGTGCGAGGGTCGGTAGTCCGGGAGCAAAAGAGGGAGCTCTTTGTCCACACAGTTCTTCTTCCTCAATCCCCTCGATTGTCGCGCCTCACCATGAGCAATTAGCGCAAGACTCGGTGTGCCTACTTTGTTCTCTTCCTCTCCCGTATACTCTCTCTCTACACTGAGCAAAATTCGGCGCCGATTTACTGAGGTAGGGGATATACTTATAGTCGGCGTACTATAGCTCCTCTTATTGGCGTGCTCGCAGTACGCTGATTCGGAATTGAGAGCGCCCCAACTCCGTCGGCGTAGCCGTTATTCCTTGGAAAAAAAGTAATTAGACTACCCTTTTAAGCATATATACTGTAAACCTTTACGGCGTAATGACTACGCCAAACGACGAGTGTCGCCCCCACTCCGATTGGAGGTTAGTGTGTGCGCCGAATTTTTATCAGTGTACCTTACATTGTCGCGGTATACCCGTTACACAAAATATGAACAAGAAAAAGTAAACAAATGACAGCGAAATTTTCAGAAAACTCATAAACCAAACGCATTAGATAACAAAACGCTATTAATTAATCAGATTTGAGACGCGCGAAAGAGAAGTAAAAATCCAGAGTTATCTGGAAAAACTCGCATCAGTATTCCTTGCTCGAAAAAGGTAAAGAGGGAGAAAGAGAGGGAAAAGTTGAAAGGAGTCGAGCATTATAACCAGTGTCAGTAAGTACATATATATGAGGGAAAAACACGAGCGGCTGCCGCTGATCTCGGGCGTTAACTGCAAGAAACACGTATATATATACACAAGGCGTCGCTATATATCGATCCGATAAAGCGGGCGCAGTTACAAAGATTTCCCCCAGGAAAAGTGTATGCTAGTGCTCCCTCTCTCTCTCTCTCTCTCTCTCTCTCTCTCTTTCGCCCTCTCACTCCTACACAGAAGGTACGGATCGGTCCGATGGGCGTGGAAGGTGCTAATCGCGACGGGGTCAGCGTGCGAAGGAGTGGACGAAGGTTAAACCCGAGGTAAACGCGCGCGCACTCGCAAATAGCGATACCTACATATCCCACCCTCTTCGAGTGGAGGGGCAAGAGAAATTATGCACGTGTGCACTGAGACGTGCACGATTGCGGCATTTCACTGCAAGAATTGCTGACGAATATAGCTTTCGAATGATTGAAAATACTCGTACGTGCAAAATGTTGAATGGATCAGCATTATAAGAAGTATTACAAAATCAAGAAAGTAAACCAACTATCTAAAATATAATTTTGATGGTAATTCATTAGCACTTCCGTTTCTTAAACCTAATGTAATGTTTAATTGCCACTCGTTTCATAAAAAGTTTATTAAATGCAAATGTAAAAATGAACAGAACAATCTCTTCGTCTCTCTTTGAAACTAGTTCAGAAGTTACTGCATTGGCGAAATTTGTGTATTGACTTTTTTTCTACTTTTTCATTTAAATTCTGTTCGTAATACTTGATTTTTTATGATCAGAGAAGGCAGGTAATATTTGATACACAATTGGGTGGAAAATGTGTCCTTTTGAAGACATAGTATTTTAGAAAGATTTTGCTGTGGGACCATTATAACTTCTCATATTATTTTATTATTTATACAAAATATTTTTTTATAACAAAAATCTTTATTTTATAGCACAAAATAAACAAAAAATATTTTAGTGCATCATATATAAAGTGAAAACAGTATTAACTACTTAGAAAAACAGATTGCGAAGGATCTACGTATCATTAGTTTCATCATTTTGGATAAACATTAAGTATTATTAAATAAGTAAATTTTATACCTATCGAATAAAATAAACATGTTGACTACACTGAAAAAAACAAGCGATTTCTGCTTGAGTCCCAAGCAAAATTTACTCGGCTCACCCAAGCAAACGCCGTAAAGCAATTCCTGCTTATTGACCCAAGCAGTTTTTGCTTGGCAGTGAAAAGTAATACTTGCGCTTGATAGGTGGCAAGCAGAATTAACCTAAGAAACCAGCAAAAACAATGGGTACATTGAATAGATCGCAATTTGAACACATCGAATGCGTGATCTAGGTGTTTCACATAGCCGATGATGATGTCTAGGTGGTGCGTACCGTAGTTTTTTACCTCTAGGTGTTGAAACACATCAAGTACGTGGTCTAGGTGGTCGAGGTAGCTGATGACGGAGTCTAGATAGTGCGCTCCGTAGTTTTTTGTCTCTAGATCACACTTACAATGGGTTCTAATATCTAGAGGTAAAAAACTATGGAGTGCACTACCTAGACTCCATCATCGGCTACCTCGACCACCTAGATCATGCATTGGATGTGTTTCAATACCTACAAGTAAAAAACTATGGTGAGCACCGCCTAGACTCCGTCATCGGCTACTTTGAACACCTAGACCACGTACTTGATGTGTTTCAACACCTAGAGGCAAAGAACTACGGTACGCACCACCTAGAGATCATCATCGGCTCCGTGAAACACCTAGATCACGCATTGCTTCAAGCAGAAATAGCGATGGTCTCAAGCAATATTTGCTTTGTTACCGACCGGTTGATATTGCTTTGAGGGTAAGGTAGATTGCGCTCGAAACCCAAGCTCAAATTGCTTTTAGGCCAAGCAATAATTGCTTTTATGACACACCGTGCGTAAAGTGCGACTTTTTTGCACACTTGCGAAAACGAGCGTGCTCAAAAATGACACTCAACGCACGAAGTGTCATAAAATAATGTTCGATACTTGTGAGAAATATGATTTTAGCTCGAGTGTGAGTTTGTCGCCCGAGCGAAGCGAGTATTCAATTTACCCATTGTGTATCGAAAAGTACTATGGAAGCATAAAGCAAAATTCGCCGTGGATACAAAGCTATTTTTGCTTCTTTTTTTTCAGTGTAAATCTATTTTTTAAATTCTATTGGAATCGCGAAAGGGGTTATTCATGTGGAAATTCAAAAATAAATTACGTTTCTTATTCTTTATATGACTTTAAAATATTGCGATTTTCAGAGAAAGGTATTTAAAATATGGTATTTTTTAGTTATTTTGCTCAATGATTCAGAAATAAGAATCCCTATATAGGAAGAGAATATTTTTCTTATTAATTATAGAATTATAATTTATCTATAAAATTTTACAAATATTATCAAATTCATTATATCAACTAGCTTTTTTTAGAACATTGTTCAATAAGAAATATCTCTAACTAAATTCCTTAATTCTATGAATTTTCAGACCATCTACGAATCTTTAAATTAAATATTATATATTTACGTAAACAAAATGTTAGAGATTCAATATACTAGTAGATAAATTTATAAACTTAAAAAATAAATTTATATTATACTATAATAATACTAAAAATATCATGATTTTATTTAGTAAACTTACATAAATATTAATAAAAATACAGAAGCAATTGATTTTCATTGAGAGATTTATTAATAGGAAACATTTATTTTTTTATTAATTTTGATATTCTTGTATGACAAAAGATCGCCACACCATAGCTTATGACGTCAGTTTCTATCTATATAGATGATGAAATCACTTTCTGTGACGTCGCTTTTATAGCCATCATAAATTCTTGATAAGCGATACGAAGCCTCTGCATCTTTATTCTAATTAAATCCTTTCAACCCTCCTCAATTAGCTTTCAAAGAACCATAGTAAATTATCTACTGAATAAAATATGTCAAAACTTTGCTACAGGTAATAGGAACTTCGGTAGATACATTGTAATATTTGACTGTTTCACTAGTATAACAATATGACAACTAACGTTGTCATACTGACAATAATAGCAAACAAACAATAATAACAATTTTAACTCATATTTTAAGTGCAATTAATTAATTTTTACAGGCAGTTCAGAAACCTTTTTCTAAATACTGCATAAACCTAATAAAAATGACGAATCACTTTAAATAGTATAAGTTTACTTCGTACAATATTTTCAGACCATTGATTGTTGAAAATGGCTTTTACGTAACGGAAGTGACACGTCTACAAAGATAATAGACATGCCGGGGTTGGGTTACACACGAAAAAGGAAGTACTTTTTCAACCGAAAAAGTATTGAAAATGTTAATCACATACGTAGGTATTTTTCAACGAGTAAAGAGTTACTTTCGATTTTTACCAACTTCTTAATTTGCATATGATTTTCATGTTTAACATCTCATGTTGCTCCTCAAATATTTATCTGCAGCCTATCCAGGCTATAAGCCTTATAATATAATTATGAAATAATTAAGTATTACATGTAATGTATGTTGTTTTATGTACACTAATGATTGCATAACATAATCCTCAATGGCTTGTAGACAAATATTAAAGGAGCAAAATTAGAGATTATACATCAAAATTGAATGAAAATTTAAAAGTTGGTAAAAAGCGAAAGCAAATCTTTTACTTAGTGAACCACATATTCGTGTTTTCAGTAAAGTATAAGCAATCAAAGATAATGTAACAAAATAGTGAAAAATTAAATTACCCATATCTCAAAAAAGGGCTTATTTGATAATATTGTAAGCACTAGGCTTCATTTTTAGATATCAGAAATCGACTCTCAAATGTTCTCGGAAATACGGTTCTCGAAGGGTGTGCACTCTCTTTGTAAATTCAATAGTATACTTTCCTTTCAGTGAACTGATATTGACATTTGCGTGAACTTCTAGTGTAACAATATGGTAAAGTTGGCAAATGTGAACGGCAGCAAGAAAAGAAAAAACCACCAAGACAGTTCATTTAGATATTAAACAAAAGCTTTATTTATGAAATTACATTTACTTATTGGCTTAACGCTTATACGATTTAATTTCATTAAATCACTCGTCAAGAGAATAGTAAGTCTCCGTGTTCGATATCCAACATCTATTAACAAGAAGTTCTTTCATTTTCGCTAATCAATTCTCTAATAAAAAAATATTACAGCTTTTTTAGTACTACTAAAATCTTACGATTCATTTTATGTCTAATTTTTCAGATCCGTATCACTTACATGAATTAATATTTGGATGTTCGAAAAAAAATATATACAAAATTAGAATCTCTCGAGCTTTGAAAGCACTTCTTTATCAAATTTCTCGTTATTTTTATTTTCAATTTTTCATTTTACTAACGAATAACATCACTTACTTTTTTTATAACAAACGAATGAAAAGGGCACGTTTGTATCTCTTTAATTGAAACTTGACTTTTACTGAAATAAACTTTTTCAAATCGCAACAAAATGAAAAACTCTATGCATTTTAATCTTTTTTCAAGAGATATGATAACAATAATTATACAACGTTTTAAAAAACAAATTTTATTTTCATTTGAAAATATTTCAAATAATTATCCAGAAAAATAAGAAAAAAACAAGTAACTACAACAAATTTGCCCTAAATTTTTTTAAAGGTATCTAGATCTTTCTATTACTATAACAGCGAATGTAATCTTGAAATGATATTACAGACCGTCAAAATAGTTTGAAATATAACTAGTAAGGCCTAAAGACCATTAGTCAAAAACTAAATATATGATCAGCTGATGTTTTTCTAGAGCACTCTAAAACGTACAAACGCAAAAACGATGGATGCGTCTTTTATTACCGTTGAAAAAGAATTTCATTGGTCATAGAACATCTCCGGGGCAGAGAGACGTGTTTTTAAACTCAGTGTATTCATAGAATTTGGGGTAACTTTTCTTTTGAATGAAGGAATCGATATCCATGAAATCTAGAAGTAAAAAGTATTATCGAAATCGATTGCAAGCGGAAATTCTTCATACTTTTAGATCCACTTGTCCGAGACACATAGAGTGATATGATGCTCCGAATGTTTGCATCGTCAAAAAGAGAGATATACCACTTGCTGAGTCAAATAAACTGTAGGTGGATAAACCCAAAATATATATTAATTGATAACTTATTAAAATTAGTAAACAAATTACTATATATAAGTAAGGTAAAAATCTACTTTATTTCTACTACTTGTTCTATACCTGACTATAATATATTCTCAGGAAAAATTCTAACATCACCTATACTCTACACATTTACACTCTACACAGGGAGGTTATTCTACACAGGCATACTTTACACAGATTTTCTCTACACCGACATTCCCTCCACAAGCTTTTCGATAGAAAATTCAAAAAGTGCATACTCTACACCGTCATTCGCTACACCGACACACTTTACACAAGCTTGTCGGTGAAAATTTCGAAAGGAGCATATTCTGCACAGGCATGATATTTTTCATGAATATATTTTACACATACCTGAGCTTATTATGATAATTTCTAAGGGAGTATAACTGGACACAATTATTTCATAATATGAACTTACTCCACGCAATTATTTCCTTTATAAATTATACTCATAAATGACTCTAATTAATTAGTAGCCTTAAGCATTAAGTATCAAAGTCTTATTGCTTTACGTACTTTACGAAACAAACAGAAACAATCTTTGTAATCAAAAGATTAATATGTTTGCAGTATAATAAAAACAATTATTATAATGAATAAATACTACAATAAGTGATTAGCAATAAAAATTAATTTCTCGGAAAGTAAAATGAATCATTTCATTTTTTCGTACCTTAGTATAATGAATATAATAAAATTAATGCTTGATATCAAAATCTGAAAATATCCGAATAAATAATATAAGTGCTTATAGATAATGTCATTATAGTGTAAATTAACGTAAAAAATAAATTATGAAGATATTCTCCCTGGTGGAAATCCAAAACATTTTTTACCCAATAACTGACTATTTATTTTAGACTTGGCCATAAAATAGGCAC